>JAQGBE010000014.1:0-43230 GCA_034698225.1 Scheloribates latipes | reverse complement strand
ATTTACAATAGTTTAGTTGGTAAACCTTTTTGATTGCTGGGCAAATGTCACCTGCTCACTTTGGCTCACTTTGGCTCACTTTGGCTCACTTTGGCTCACTTTGGCTCACTTTGGCTCACTTTGGCTCACTTTGGCTCTGTTTAACTCTGTTTGGCTCCCATTCTAAAGACGCTTAGTAAATGGCATTAAATGTATGGCCCTTTTAATGTATGTCCCGGTCATAAATCGCAGACAGACTGTGCAGTGTGTTTGGGCGACGGCATTGACTCCCAATGTATTTTGTTGTAATTTAGGATTAGCAAGCTCATTTGGCTCCATCAATGAGTTGGCCAAATACGGCAATTCACTGCACCGGAGCTCTTATAGCGGGAAGTAATTGAAAGATTCTTAAAATAGTTAAATCTTTCGGTCAAATAAATGAAAATAATGTCATTTCGATAATAAAATTTGGTGTTATTTATAGAAGGGGTGGGTTTGACGCAAGTCTTTGATGAAGAATATGATCTGACAGTTGGCTATGGATTAGACTGAAGAGCGTTAGTGCTCTCCAGTTGTTTGCGGGAGACGTTCAGACCATTCAGACCATTGAGTTCGTGCACAAGTGTTGGCCAAGTTTTCGCTTCCACCGAACACTCGAGTGCTTCCATTAAAGCGACTCATTCTTAAAATATATTAATAAATAGTCGGTTATTAGTTATTCGGTTATACTTAAGGCATAATTGATCTGTCGATCGAACTGATCAGCATTTTGGTCACACAATTGGTGGCCATCGTTGTTAACGGTGATCAATCGGCCAAATGTCAGTTATGCCCTGGCCATTCGCTTTGATCACCAATTTGTGTATGGCTACAGAGAAATGAGTTGTTCAGCGATGAATAATGACGGATCAATTAGATGTGATCGATGCCAGTCCTGACCATCTCTTCGTTTCGATTGCAGTGATTAGTTCTCCACAAATATTATTCTAAAAGATAGAGGTTTTGACGATTGAATGCATTTTCATTCAATTATGTCCTCAAATACTTGTTTCGCTCGACTTAACGTTAAAATGGTTTTTATATCGGAATCTCGAATCACTTCTCAGGGATTGATGAGTGACTCGAGAGGTATGGGAGGGTTGGGAGTGATGTGATTGAGACATCAATCGTGTGGTTCATTGAATCTCGCAATTTATTCAGATTTCAATTTCAAGGCAATCATAAATGCATTTTATGTGATCACTAATTACAGGTTAACCAGAATTATGAAAAACCTTTTGCCGAATGAAGGGTTGGAATCGAGTCGCGCAAAGACAATATCCAAGGCTTTTCAATGATTAAACTAATTTCTGCGAATATGAAACACAAATGATATCATTCATATCATACATGTATGATATGAACATTGAGTTGTCGTTCATTGATATTTCGAGATGTTTTGAGAAAATATTTCTTAGAAAAACTTTCTTTTTTGTTATGTCGGATAACAAAAAACTTAGACTATCTATGAATTATGAGGCCTAACGCCCACAAAAGTTTGATTCTATTTCTTTTTTCAAATTGAAAATTATAAAATCTCAATAAACTAGATAATTACTACTCATCTTTTCCAGTTTAGCCGTCGGGAATGTTGACTCAAAGGCGGTCTATGGCATGAGAAGCAGTGATATTTAAAGGGGGTTTAGGTGACCCCTAAGAACTTGAAGATAAATTTTAAAATAAAATTTGACTGAAACGGCCAAAAGCCCCCTCCAAAAGCCACCATATTTCTTTTATATTAACTAATTTCGAACTAATTTAAGCTTAATTTAATCATAATTAACTTTAGACATGGATAAGCTAAATAGTTTTTTGCTCACCAAATATTCACTGTATCCGAGCTGTTATAGCGAGAAGTAATTGAAAGATTCTTAAAATAGTTAAATCTTTCGGCCAAATAAATGAAAATCATGTCATTTCGATTATAAAATATGAATTGTTATTTACACAGTCAGACCTCGTATCAAGTAACTTATCACTGCAAACCAAATTATCAGGGTACGGCCGAGTTTACTTACCATAATGCTCAATTATTTCGGGCTCTGACCGTAGAAGGCGTGTGTTTTACGCATGTCTTTGATGAATATTATCTGAGAGTTGGCTATGGATTAGTCCGAAAAGCGTTAGTGCTCTCCAGTTGTGTGCCGGAGAGACGTTCAGACCATTGAGTTCGTGCACAAGTGTGCGATTGCACCCAACACTCGAGTGCTTCGATAAAAGCGATTCATTCTTAAAACATATTAATAATAGTCTTAGTATTTATCCAATTAGACAATTAAGGCCTAATTGATCTGCCGAGCGGTGTGTCGCTCGAACGGATTACGACCATCGAGACCATGGTCACACAACTGATGGCGATCGTTGTGAGCGGCGAGAAGTCCAAGAAGTTTCAGTGGTGCATTGAAATGGTAATTTAACTTTGAAAAAGCCGTCTATTTTTGATATTTTGATGGAAAGCTCTAATAAATTCAATACATTTCAGGTAATTCTTGTGATAATTGCGAGCAATGCCGGCGCCGTTCAGTCCCAGTCGTCCGACGAGCAAAAGATTCGTAACTTTTCTCATCAGAACGAAAGCGACGACTCTTTCGAGACAAACCACAACTCGAATGTGAGTTTCGTCTGAATTATTGTTATGTTTATTATTGCCATAAAATTATGGCTAAAGACCTACGATTCCAAAGTCCGGGTAATTGTTTAGAGTCTTCTCGTCTCTCATTTGCAAAGAGATGGACAAAAAGTTCGCCGACAGTACTGAACACGTTTTGGGTGTGGGTTAGAGAGACTGGCTTTCACTGAATGTGGTGCCGATTGAGGACCGCTTTTGCAGTCTCTTTCACTCAAAGTTTGATAAGATTTTGAATTCTTCAAATTCACCTTTCATTTCATGCATATTGATGTGTGATTTAAGACACTTTGCCTGGAATCGAAAAAAATGATCTAAACGAGACGAAAATCGAAATTCAATTTTGTGGTTAGCCTTGCTTTTAATTGTCTAATAATGCCATAATTATAGGACCACTTATTTCAATAACTGCGAGTAATGTTGAAAACGGGTCCCCAACACAAGTATCGAGTTATCTTTTAGTATTCTTCAAAGACAAACCGCAAGTCTGACCATCGCTGAGATGAGGCCATCCCTGAAACACATTAAAACAGAGTCTCAAAGAGTTTATTTGGGGATTGAATTTCAATTCGATTGCAAAGCAATAAATCAATTGATATATAGTTTAGAGTGAAATTGTTTGCCTCAAAACAGACCTCAATTTGCTATAAATTAATGATTAATTGACTTCTCAATGATGACGAGTATTGACTTCATTGACTTCATAGATAAAGTTATCGCCAAATAATTGTAGTTTTGGTTAATGTCCAACCAGTGAGTTATGAACTGTCATTGGCCAATACCTCCCTCTTGAATTGGCCTAGATTGTTGATTGCTGCCAACCAACAATACAGACATTACTATCTGCCCTCAGGGATGGCCAACATTTGGCCGAAGCCGTCGCTTCAAATGCCATTCGATTCGACGCTAGTTTTTTATTTATTCATATCTTGTCTTTTGAGTCAATAAAGCGGAAACTTATGCATAAGAGTGGAGTTGTGTTGTGTTGAGTGCCATAAGACTGAAAGTGTAATCCTTTATGGTTTAGCACAGGTGTCGAGCTATCATTGGAAACGAGACATTAGACATTCCATTACTTGCAAGAACCAAAAAACAATATCCCGTTGCGCTTCGTTAGAGTCCCATTTTTGACTGCTCACAGTTGGGTTTTGTGCCTCAAATGTGCGCGGGCTTTGGCAAGGTGGTTTGAGGTGGTTTGCGGTGATTTGTTTGCCATGTGGAAGGGGTTGGGGTCGGCACTCACGGTTGGCTGCTCTTGTCTGTTAGCCATCCCTGAATAAGCAATATAAATATTTTGCGAACACTTTGTTTTGAACAATTACATGCTTGGGCACAATGGGCCAGACTTACCGACCGCTCCCTCCTATCCGCAAGAATTCACAGTTTGCATGACTCGTAATGTAAACGGTAAGGGAAGCGAACCTCTCATCCGACAAGCCTTGAGCCCAGTCTTGAGTTATGCAAACCTCGTATATATGTGCGAATTTCAAGTGAACTTTCGGTCGCAATACTGCCAGTTATGGATGAGTCGCCAAATCAATGCCAATTTGCCAAAAATGATTATTGTCTTGGTATCAAATTTATTGCAGCCCACAAGTCGTCTGCAGTTTGAATGTTAACTGTTTTGAATGTTAAGCCAAACCATTGATGAGTCAATTAAATTATTTATTATAACCAGAAGACCAGAAGAGACCAGTTTTATGAAAGAGTTGGCCGACGGGAATGTGAAATATTGTTCTTGAATAGATAAATTATGTAGAAGTTTGTTTAGCACAAATCAAACCTAAAATTATCCATGCTCAGTGGTGGCATGCTCATTTTGGTGACTTGTAAAAGAGTCGGCCGTTCGGTGGTCACAAGTTAGATGGTTAGCCTTGGTTTTAATTGTCTGGTAGTGTTATTAATAATTGATTGGTAACAATTTCGTTCTTCAATTAGAGCGCAAAAGCATTTAACGTCTGAACGTCTGGAGTGTCCATAAGTGTCGCATTTGATTTGATTTGTCGTCAATCTCTGGTGAGAAGCGGCCGAAAGAGAATTGTTTTTGTTATTTACACAAAACTATATCCGAATCAGAGCCGGGACTCAAAGCCCTGAAGTCAATAACACAAAGTGCGGACCTGTTATCCAATACCTTAGGACTAACTTATCTCAAAGTATATAACTTTCCATTTATTCGCTCAAAAAGTTTGATATCTTTTCACTCAATTCTATGGAAAGCATAGCAGAAGAAGAGAGAAAAACATTTCGATTCGTTTGGAGAAATTGAAAATCTTTTACACATTTGCTGAGAATGTCTGCCAGAAATACAAGTGATTTGATTGCAAACAAACATTTGATTATTTTCTGGGGAAACACACGAAACGGCGTAACACTGATTGGATTTTTGACTAAAGCCCTTGAGTTGTGTCGAGTCGTGAGTTGTTGTCTGCCGTCGCTGTAAACGACACCAAAATATTCTCTGATCTGATCTCGCAATTGATAGCAAGTAAATAAAATCTATAGAGAATTAGAAGCGAAGAATGTATTTAATTCGCGACGAAAATTCATTACTTATTAAGCAATTTCAGGGCTTTTTAGTTAATGTCTATAAGTCTCGCAGTGATTGATGACTTGTGCCAACCATAAAGAGTATTGATTTTATCTGCAAACGAATCGTCATTTTTCTTCTTCCCGAAGCCAAGAGATTCAAAATCAAAACTAATTGACATTAAATTGATTTTTCGATATCTTTAATGAATGATCGCTCAAATCGAGAGAAGAAAAAATAGATTTTATATCTTTTTGTTAATCGGATTGTCTTTTTGGCATCGCATCAGTCGAGGGATGTCTCGGACGCTCTGAGCGGATGGTCAGAGTGGAGCGATTGGTCGCCCTGCACGAGGTCAGTCTCCCTTTGACTACCAGTGCCATTCATGGCAGTCATGGCAGTCATCTGCAGTCACTTCCAATCGATATTTTAAAAGTCAAAATCGGTTTGCCTTCCATTAGGAGCTGTGACGGAGGCATCAGTTTCTCGTTCCGAAAGTGCAATCACAAGAATGAGTGCACTAATGGCAGCGCTGAGAGACACAAGATTTGCAATATGCAGGTCAGTTGGCCTCAAATGATTGATTGCTAATTCAATTACTCTAAACACCAAACAATTCTCACCAAAAGCCATGTCCGACCGAATTGGACTTTCGAGCGGTCCAGTGCTCCAAATATAATAACAAGCACTATAGGGGCCGACTCTACGAGTGGCTGCCTTACAGCGACCCGAAAGACCCGTGCGCTCTGACCTGTCGGGCGAAGATCTTCAACTTCGTGGCCAAACTGGCGCCCCGAGTCGAAGACGGGACCCGATGTCGCGACGGATCACTGGATATGTGTGTCTCCGGAAAGTGTTTGGTATTAAACGAGTTTCTCTTTTTTTATATAAAAGTCGATCGAAAAGAACAATATCTGCAGAAAATGTGATGACTTCTCACTCTTCTCTCCTCACAGTCTGTTGGATGCGATTTGCAGTTGGGATCGGATAATAAAGTTGATGGATGTGGCGTTTGCGGCGGCGACGGCTCCTCATGTACCCGACCCACGTACACCTGGACCCAAACTAATTACGCACCATGCTCAGTGTCGTGTGGCAAAGGTAGTACAAACCGATAATTTAATCATATATACCAGTATATAATTCAAGTCAATCTGCGCTCCCATTGCTTATCGCAAACTTGAATTTCATTTAGAAAATTGATTAACTTTTGAAGCGAACCCTCCGAACAGATATTGTATTTGAGATCATTTAACAAATTTTAGTTCGCTTTTCAATGACTATAAAAATATTTATCAAAAATCAAAGCCATTTAGATCTCTCGTCCCTTTCGCGTCCGTATCTCACGGTCTCTCTCTCTCTCTCTCTCTCTCTCTCTCTCTCTCTCTCTCTCTCTCTCTCTCTCTCATCGTCTCTCCCATCGTCTCTCCCATTGTGGCATAAAAATCATTTGTAGAGTCGCTTTCTTTAGTGAGCGGTAGTAGTATTGCTCGGATGAGTGGCAACAAAACCAAATAAGAGTGTAAATGATCTCGGTCTGCCTCTTCTATCCATTGTGATTATCAAAATTGTTGAGAACCAGTGGCGCAATATTAATATCAGTTCTTGGTTTTGGCTGTTAATGGTTTGTTACCATTACTGGCGTCGCATTGAACACCATTTTTCACTTTCATCTGCGAAAGACTTTGCGAAACAAACTTTGCGTTTCTTTTGCTACAAAATTATGAAATTTAATTAAATATAGAAATTGGCGTTAAAAATAGCAAATAGTTAACAATGAGTTAACTCGTTTAATGGCTTTTGATTTTGTTTGCACCAAAATTAAGAACAATTAATCAGTTCATTCGTTTAAAACTAATCTTTCACATTCCTTAAATCACTGCGAACTTGGAATAATTAATTTCCAGCGAAAGTCTATTCAGTCGAAGAATTTCTTGAGCCCTGTGTATAAGTTTTAATTTAAATGTCTGCGAACTGTTCTAGATGATGTAGTCTAGTCTAGGTAAAGCCCCCGACGCCCCACTCATTCCCACTGCACTCTCGCAAATTGATTCCTAAGCCCTGAGTCATAAAAGCAAATTCTTGCGAAACAATATTGTCTGAGAACAGAACTTATTTGCTTTGTTGCAGGCTATCAGATGTCACATCCGATTTGTATCGATAAGGAGGCCAAAGAACAAGTCGATGAGATCCTGTGCGACCCGTCGGTGCGGCCGCGACCGCACATAAACGAATGCAATACCCATTCCTGTCCTCCATTGTCAGTGCAATTCATTGATTCATTGAATATTCTTCTCGTTTATAATAATAATTACAATAATGACTGAGAAGTGTATTCTTCAGTTGGATTATAGAGTCGTGGAGTTCGTGCAGCAAACGGTGCGGTTCTGGCAAACAGTACAGAGAAGTCTATTGCGCTCAGGATGTGGTGAACGGCACTCGACTCAGAGTCTCCGATAACCAGTGCCCCAAACAAAAGCCTATAACCGACAAGTCGTGCAATACTCAGGAGTGTCCGCAATGGTTTGAAGGTCCTTGGTCACAGGTCAGTCGTCGGGACCTTATCTCGGTTCGGCTTATCTTTTATTGTTCTCCTGTTCGCCGATCCAGTGCTCCGCCACTTGTGATACTGGATATCAAACTCGAGCTGTCGTTTGTCGAGACGTTCGCGGACTCTATAGGTTCGTCCCATTTATTACTTACAGATGTTTGCATCGAAAATATATATAAATTATGAGTCTTTATATATATAAACCACTTTTGATGTCCGATAAAACAGATTGAATGAGAGGTTGTGTTCGTGGATAGGCTGCCGGCGCGCCCTTCGCTCGCCTCCACTGACAACCACTGCAGCCTTAATACTGAATAATGACTGACAAAGACTTTCAGATTTCAAGTCTTGTTAAGGCAGTAATCGATTTGGGATATGAAACAAACCACCAGGATATCAAATCTTGTTTGAATCACGAGCCGACGTGCCAGTTAGACTAGCCAGTTGATCTAGGAAACACTTTCACGCATCTATATAATTAGATTTAATGTCGAATTGCTCTCAATTCGATAGTTAAATAGCTGTCAGTGAACAGCGATTGTCAAACAGTGGGACAACAATAGAATAAAACTTTTAATTCAATTCTTATTGTAAAACTGAATATTCGATTGACAGCAATGAGTGCAGTAATGAGACGAAGCCATACGACCGGCAGAACTGTTCGACTGGCGTTCACTGTTTGGCGGATCAGTCGAGTGAGTATTGATATAACAATAACTCGATTTGAGAGAAAATCTCATTTAAAGACAATTTGCTTATGAAAATGCTTTTAAGTGGAGTTCCAGATCGAGAGCATTGGCTCTCAAACGGATGGCTCGAACAGAAAAAATAAATAGAAAGCAAAAAAAACTTTTAATTTGGTTGCAATCGATCCAAACAAACATTTAGATAACTTATGCCTTAAATCGTTTTGTAATTACCCTATAATTTAAATTCCTGAACAAAAATACAATAAAACCTTTCATTTTAACTCTAATTTATTTAATCTATGACCGGATGAACGACTTTCACGAAACACTAACAAAACACTACAAGGCTGTAGTCCAGTCTTCTCACCAGAAAGTTGATTTTGCAGGATCTAGCACCAGGATCAGCTAGATAAAGCCAATTTCCAATTTTAGACTTGAATTCCAATTTATAAGAGCATCTCATTTCAAATGTGAAGACCAACTCATATATAATTGAATTAATGTCTATTATTTTGTTCTTAATGTCTCGACCAGTAAACTGGAACTCCCAAGAAGACTCCCCCACCGCCGATGCCGTTCCCGGCCTTCGGCTACCATGGTTTCAGAGGACGACAAAGCCATCGATTTCTTCCGAACCAAAGTGAGTAATTTTCTATGAATACTAAACCAAAATCATTAATTCATTGGCTGCCCATCCCATGCGATCGCATGCCATTCCATGCCATTCCACGCCATTCCAGTTTCATAGTAGGCGAGTGGTCGTCGTGTAGTGTCTCCTGCGGTAAAGGCATCAAAAAGAGAGCCGTCGACTGCAAAATATTCCTCCAGTTCTCTAAAACTGTGGCCCGTCTTCAAGACAGCCAATGCGCGGGTCCGAAGCCATCGGAGATCGAGGTCTGTGTTATGAAAGACTGCGATGTCATTAAAGATGATGAGACGGAAGACGACAATGAAGATGAAGACATGGAAGAAGACGATGACGACAGCGATAATGATATAATCAATAGTAAAGTGGAAAAACCAATAAATAAAATGATTCCGCTCTCGAAGATGGGAATCGATTCGAAGTACTTCTGGAAGAGCTCCGGATTCACCCCTTGCACTGCCAGCTGTTTGGGCGGCACTCAGGAGTCTATCATTCTTTGTGTCAAAGATTCAGACCATTCAGTGGTCAGTCATTACTACTGCGACATAAACAAAAAGCCCGACTCATTCACTCGCACTTGCAATGATCATCCATGTCCTCCGAGGTATGAATCGATCCGTTTGTGAGTTATTATTCTGACCTCAATTCAATCTCAATCTCAATCCCACTGACCATTGACCATAAGGTGGAACATATCTGAATACACTTCTTGTTCCAAACCGTGTGGAAGTGGTGTTCAGACTCGAGAGGCTCAGTGCGTTCATGAGGTGACCAGAGGTGCGGCCAATACTATAGTCGTGCCGAACAGCCAATGCGAGGAACCGATGCCCCGAATCAAACAGTTTTGCAATGTTTTCGATTGTCCGCCGCAATGGAAGGCCGAACAGTGGTCTCAGGTCTCTATCATTTCGTCAATTTTCAAGTTTAAATCAATTGTTTTGTAGTGCTCTCGAAGTTGTGGCGGAGGGCGGAAGACACGAAAGCTGAAGTGCATTAGAGGTGGGGTCGAAACTATGCCAAGTTGACCATGTCTATGTCAAGTGCTAACTGCTGTTTGCTATTTTAGAGCTGGCCTTCGGTCAAGTGGTTGAGCTCTCGTCGGTCAAGTGTCCCAAAAAGAGACCCAAAGCTATGAAAACATGTAATTTGAAACAATGCCGAAACCCAATGATCGATCTGCGAAAGGCTGTCCACCGACTCAAACACAACAAGGAGTCGAACAAAATCGACGAAAACGTATTCATTCAGAAAGAGTCGAATAAAAGAATATCATTGAAGGTTAGCGGAGAGGCAATTGTGATCAGCGGAACCATTGTTCGGCTTCGGTGTCCGCGCGACGGACATAAGCACGACAGGGAAGACATAGTCACCCAATGGTACAGAAATAAGTCGAGAGTTGTGTTCAGTAAAAGAGTGAAACTGACCTCAAAAAATGTGCTCAGAATCAAAAGCACAGATACTTCCGATTCTGGAACTTATTCTTGCAGTTGGGATAACAATACTTTCCATACGATTGCACTTCATATCAAAGATCTTCGGCGCACAGACGAAGACAGGACTGTCGAGGGACCCAATTCGGGCTCCAAAATTGGATTCAATAGTTATGATTACGGAAAGGTTGTCATCGACTCAGAGGAAGTCAATGACAGAAGTCATGACATCTCAAGAGAGAGTCTCTTAAGAAGACAGACCCTAATGAGGGCAAAGCCTAAGCGCACAAATCAGCCACCGATTAGAGGTTCGCCACTGAATGACGAGTCCTTTTCGGCCGAATCTCCGACCAACGGCGACAAACAAATGGACACTTTTGAGGTCAACTACGGCTCTAAAGAGGTCTCGGATCAGAAGTTCGCTAATGACAAGTCTGTGAATAATAAAGACGAGGATAACTCAGAAGAAAAGTTTAGAGGAGAACACAAGAGTGTGGACGCGATGTCGCAGTTGGAGAAGATTTTATCTGACCTGAAGAAAGAAAGCAAGTCTTCGTCTACAAGTTTGGACGAGTTATCCGATGCGTTGGGTATAAACAAAAGTGAAAGCGATTTCTCGCAAACCAAAAGTCATAAGAATTATGAAAGTTTAATGAATGCGTTGGTAAGCGAGAGCGGAGACCCGGATAATTGGAAGTTTGATTGGATCGCCAGTCAGTGGTCGGCCTGTAGTGGCGGCTGCGGTGCCACCAGTTTTCAGGTGAGATATTGAATCTGAAGTTTACTAATAAATGATTTATTGATTATCAATAATAAATCGCTTCAAATGTCTCATCTCTTACGTCAGGTGCGGACCACTCACTGCCATGTGATGTACGCCAATGTGTCCAAAACCATCGACAACTCGTTTTGCATCGACGCCGGCCTCAGAGCCCCGGAGACCATTCGCCAGTGCGGACAACAGGACTGTCCTTTTTGGCGGATCGGCCAGTGGTCTGAAGTGAGCCATAACTTTCCATTTCATTAGAGCTCTGAATAATTGAATTGAATTGAAATAAATTGCTGTAATTCTCAGTGCAATCAATGTATTGACCGAAGCGTCGGAATCCAAAGCCGAGAAGTGAGATGTGCTCTAAATAATGGATCGGTTCTCGAAGATAGTAAATGCCAATCAGTACCGAAACCAATCGCTCAAAAGCAATGCGTTAATGATTTATGTGACGGCAGTTGGGTTACCGGCGACTGGACTCAGGTTCGTGACCGACATATCGCACCTAAATTGTCATTACTTGTGATGAAAATTAGTTTGTTTGAGACCATTAGTCGGCATTACAAGACATTATCTTCGGACTGATAGTTGCCACTTAATAATGGATGTCCATGTTTGCAGTGCAATGCCCAGTGCGGCGCAGAGGGCTTCCAGTCGCGTATAATCCAGTGCGTTTGGCTCAATTCGGTGGTGCCCGCCGGCAGTGCCTGCGACCACAAACCCAGACCCGATGTGTTGCGCACCTGCGTTAACGACACCTGCACTGCGAGTAAGTCATACCAATTGAAAATTAATTATTTAGCAGTTAATTACAACGCTTTTAATTAAAAGGCAAGTGCGAGGACACATCGAAACACTGCAATCTAGCAAAGAGTCTGAATATGTGTCGGATAGAGCACTACAAACACCAGTGCTGTCAGTCTTGCAAAGCCGAGACCTAACCCAAGCATACAATTTGTTTGCAACCGGAGATCAAATGTGGGCCAAAATTATTATTCATTTGATTCGATTACTCAAACAATGAGTCAAATGACAGACAAATACTACTCACGTTTGGTGTCGTCTGAAGTCGACTGACAGACAACTGTTTGCTAATTGTGTTCACAATTTGACGATTAATTATCTCAACTATAGTTTCGAAACGACATTCGGCGCGGGTTTGGAAGCAATGATCTAATGACCCAATGATTGCCATTTTTAGTTAGAGTCGGGAAGTTTTGAATATTCGGATGGGAATTAAAGTGAACCAAACCTACGCCGAGGTCTGGTTTAGGCAATTCTGGTCACAATTGTGTTGATTTGACTCGTTTTAGACTGATGTACAAAATACAAGTCTGACTAAGATTTGATTGATTGACCACTCATTCACTGATTTGTATAAATATATATCATTTGATAGAACTTTTTGCGCGACGAGACGAGAGGCCAAAGTGATCACAAGTGATCTTGATGCAATTGATGCAATCTATTCGTATTCGAAATCTCTATCATTTGTAAGAGTCTATCTGAATTAAAAACTGTTTCTTGGTGAAATATTAACCAGTAGAATGTGTTGTCAATGGTCTTGGAAGGGTCAGTTGCCTTGTTCCATAGTTGTTCCATAGTGTCCCATTGTGTCTAGGTCACATTTATTTGCCGCATTACGTAACTGTCACTCAATCTCATCCGTCTATCGCCAGTCAATTGGCTTTTCCAAGACTATTGCAAATGTATTGTTCGTTGAAATCGTGTAATATTAGAGATAATAATCCAATTAATCAAATCTTATTGAAGTGAAAGGTATTCGCGAGCAATAAGTGATGTATTATTTGCACATAAGATGTAAACAACAGTCGATTCAATGGTTTTTGTATTAAAATATCGATGTTTTTCTATACATATAAAACTTTACATCAATTAAAATGCATTCCATTTATTGTAATTAAAACTCATTTTTACTTAATTAAAGTGATTATTATTTTTAATTTAATTAACGTATTGAAACAATTTGTATAATAAGACAAACAGAGAGACAATCCTCAGAACAAATATTACACAACATTTCAATCAAATTGAATATCATTTTTGTTGTTTTGATTACACATTATCTCAAACAGCGATCAAATTGTGAACAAATGGTTACGAAACGACAATTCAGTTTCGATTCAGTAATTGATTTCACATTAAAACTATTGCATTCATTGAACTCATAAAATGATTAAATAAAAACGAAAATTCTTTTATCGAATCGACTAATCGTTCCATTATTCCAGAAGTGATGTATTGAGTGGTTTGTGTGGTATATCTTGTTTGTTAATTATCTGAATACTTGAGACAACAATTATTGAGAAACTGACGTGTTTTGCCATATTTGCCCTCGTCACTTATCGTCACTTATCGTCACTTTTGTCTTCTTGCTTCTACCTTTATCAATAGCGACAAGATAGCATTTCTTTCGTATTCTAATCACATGATTAATTGCGAATAAAAAAACTAATTTTATCTAATTTTTTTGTGTCCACGTGTAGTTGAAAGTCGATTTTCAAATGATCCGGAATCTATGTCCAACCAGTCACTGGCCTATTATTGATAGTTTACTCATTGATATAGAGATGTGATATTCACAGCAAAGTCCAATGATTTTCTTTGCCGATTCTATCGCGATCTTAATCTCACTTTGAAGAGCAAATAATCATCTGGAATAGTTTCTATGAGAGTTCACTCACCAGAAAATCAGTAAGATCATATAAAATTTTGAGCCAAATTACTGATATGAACATAATATTAGGGAAGTTTATAATAAATTAGTTGTTATTCAACATCAGAACTAATTTAATCCGTTATTTCATAACTTTTAACTGAAAAACAGTTATTGTTATCGAAATCGGATCCAAACGAAAACCCAATTATTAACTCCACATAAACATAGAAAATATCGTCAGAATAAGTCGTATCCTTGGATTAGAAGCCAATATTTGCAATGAATTTATTTACAAATAGTCGTTAATTGAGTTTTCATAATCATTCAGATGTGATAACAATCAACAAAATCGACATTAAGACAAAACCAGAGAATATTGAAGCTAGCTGAGCAAGGCCAGACAACTGACTGCCTCGATCTTTCTGCAGAATCTCGAAGAATATTATGTAAATGAGTGTTCCGCTCGATATTGCGACCAATAATATGACGATAGGATTGGTTTCGTCGACGTCTGCGAGCGATCCTTCGCTGAGGATAACGACCAGAAGTCCGATCGGAGACATGAGTGCAAACACAGCCATATGTACGGCCACTACAGTCAGCCGTCGGCTCTGGTCGTAGAGTTGGAGACTAATGACGAAAGCGATCACTACTTTGTGAACACTTATCGCCAGAAACACTGACCACAAGTCGCCAACAGATGACTGCAAACCAATGGCCAGTCCGTCGAAAAGCGAATGTACAGAAAAAGCGAATATTATTACCAAACCTTTGGTGAAGTCAATCGGTCTGAACGGCCGAACGAGCTATTAATATAATAAAACTTTAAGCTTGACAAGTTTAATATTGCACGACTTACCGGTTGATTTTCATTCATATTACTCGCTTCAATGTCCTTCCCCTTGGTTTCACCTTGCTGATCATCTACAGCTTGTAAATCCTGGTTCATACAAGAGCCGCGACTTAGCAGATCTCTATCGTGACAATTATGATGCAAATCCTGGTGTTTATGATATCGACTTATTAATAGATGCATAACTTCTTCGGCGAGGAATATCATGAAAAAGCCGCCGCAAATAGTGATCTCGACGTAAGGGATGTTCAGTTCTTTGGCGTCGGTTGTGTTGTCATTGTGTTTGAACACCGATTGGTTTGATTGGCGATAAGCCTCGAAATTGTCAATAATGTTGGGAATCAAGTGAACGAAAACCGTTGCGAACAGAACTCCTCCGCCGAACTGAAGCAGTATTTGAAAGACTTTATTGTTCGGGTCGGCGCCAGATATTTCCGAACTTCTGTCCCAACATTTCTTGAGCCGAAACAGAGGAATAAAACCAGCTAGATAGGTCTCTTAAGAATGAAAATGGGTAAAATTAAATATCGTTTTACATCGGGAATGTAATAAGGGCGCAAGCTCATTTGGTTGCCAATGAGACGTGCGACACTATTACATTCCTTGGTCAAATCTTGGAATACTCACCAATGAACAAGACAAAAAGAGCCACAATTCGATGAGTGGTAACCGACATTTTCGACCAGATTCAAATTGAATTCCAATACAATCACTCGACTCGAGCACTATTGCTCGGCACGTCTCGAGCTCTAACTTATTGCATTGAACTCGTTTACAGTGAACGTCGAAGTGAATGATACAAATTCAACACAAACTTTAGCTCCGATTAAATGGTAAACCAATTTATAGCGATTTTATCATTGATTCCAAAGTCTCGAGACTTATAATCACTTCAATTATTGGCTGAACAGATAGCGCTGATTCCACTTTGACTTGAGTTGAGCGGCAATCGGGCCCAACAAATGGGACTAGCTACTTTTTGGGCTAGTAGTCGACACTGATTCAATTGAAAAAGCTAATTACAGACCGAGGTTCAGCACCTGAAGCAACCGTCAATTCGACTGCAGATATTCGGTGCTCGCGATTAACAGTTATCGCGATTATGTAGTGAATGGGACAGAGAGTCGAGTGCTTCGCGATTACCAGACACTACTTGAAGAATGTCTTATTTGCAAACCGAGACAATCTGTTTATATAACGCTATGCATCAAAATTATCTTTTGATTTAATGGTATCGATTAGAATATCGGTGGCAAACAAATTGCGGAAAAGTCATGCAATTAATTTCAATCTTGTTAGAAAAATCAGAAACGCGGTATATTTGCTATTGAAATCACAAGACTTTTGGTTCGTGGTTCAGGACATTTCACACGGATTACGTCTAATCGGATAAATATTTGCAAATATAAACTCGGTATCACTTGTTTTGATTAGATTGCCGAACGAACAATTGGAGAAGCATGGTGATTTAGTTCTATTTACAAACAAAACACGAATTTTCGGGTTCAAAGCCTAGAAGTTGTTTGGTTTGACAAAAGACTTGTTTGGATTGATTCGATTGATTTATTGCTAAACGATAGCTAAACTACAAAATCAGACCAAATCAGACACTTTCCAGTTTGGCGTTTGATAAGCAGTTTATTGAAATTTTTGTTGTTTCCAAATAAAAACAGAAATCATTTGAACAATCAAATTGAAGTGAGCCAGAGTGGCGAGTGGCAAGGTCATGAGCAAGGTGAAGTGCGAAGTGTCGACAGATGTTTATGTTCCTGTTTCGCTCGATATTCGATGGGTTATGAAATCGGCGAGTATTGACGAGTATTGCCATGGTGATTGGAATAACACCAACAATCAATTATCTAGATTCTAGAAGCATTTGTCGATAAGTGTCGGGTATCACCAGTGGTCCAACACTCCGACTGTTGGGCAATAATAACATGCAAAGTGTGACGATTTGCGTCACCACTGCATACAAAAACGTTTTCGCACACAATATATCGCACAAATCAGTCATTAAAATGCAATTTTCGAGTTATAAGACTCAATCATTCAATCAATTAATTGAATCCAATTGAAAACAATCCACGAAAGGCTTGTTTTTGGCAGAAAATCAAAACTCAAATCTTTAAAAACCGGTATTCAATGTTATCATTGCCACAGAAGTGATAGGTCTGGCCATCGGTGCCAATGATTACACACGTATTCCGATATAAATCACAAGAAATTCTTGTGTTTTCTTCAATTCAAAGCAGAATCACATAAAAAGTTGGAATAAGTTTTGTCCAATTCTTTAAGAGAATTAATTGAATTAGATTTCAAGGACTGAGTCGATTACCATTAGAATGAGTCGATTAGCGAAGACGTGCAGCGAATAACTGAGTGCGACCTTCGAGGGCTGGCATCCCATACCTTGTCTTGAATTTTCGGGACATATAAATGCGAGTCAGATAAGAGTCACACATCTGTCGAGTCCAACGATTATCAGTCGATAGTTCAGGTGATAAGAGTTCGAACAGTGATTTAAATATAAATCGCTTTCTTGTATTCGCTTTCATTTGTTTCGTTTGTGTCAATCGAGTCGAACCACTTTGCAAAGACCAGAGCAATGGGTGCCGCACCGCCGCAAAACTTGTCCGCAGTTCTTCACAAAGTGCTTGATCTTCGTGTTGAACCAACTCCTATGCCATCGAAGCCTGGATTCAATGGTTTGTTGAGACTAAAGTTGTCTAATAATAGTCACTCATGTCTGTTCATATTTAGAGGTCGTTCTGAAGACACTTTGTGTCGGACTGTGCGGATCAGACCATCACTACTGGAAACACGGAAGTATCGCCCACTTTGTGGTGAAGGAGCCGTTGGTTTTGGGCCACGAGACCTGTGCTGAAGTGGTAGAGATCGGAGAGGGTGTCGAACACCTGAAAGTTGGTGACAGAGTTGCAGTGGAGCCGACCCTTCCCTGTCGTATCTGTGACTTTTGCAAGACTGGAGCTTACAATCTGTGTCCTCGCGTCAAATGGTATGTTTCAATCGATTATATTTTGTATTTTATTTATAATAATTCAGTTAACTGTAAAATGAGCTTGCTAAAACAATCTGATGAAATTGTTTGGTCGCAGTCACGGCACTCCTCCAGTCAACGGAACTCTATCGCAATATTTCAAATATGATTCCGATTTCTGCTATAAGTAAGTCTTAATTCAATTTTAATTCATTTAGTTTTATCTAAAATTATTAATTATAATTTTATCGCCTTTTAATGACTAGTAATTAGCAATTATCTTCAATTAAGTTCGAATAATCAATTTTGTTGTGATTGTGATTGGATAATCAGTCATATCAATCAGTTCGAGTGTACCACCAATAATTGGTCTAGTGCCAATAGTGCCAATATATGTGTAATCAGAATCTACCACTGGTATTTCCACTCATCGCCATGGAAATTTCGCCCTTGTCCATCCAAAATAAGAATCTATTAATCATAATATCACTCAAAGAGGGAACAAATATGTGTCGAAACAATTGTATCACAAAATTAGTTGTTATTCGGAAATATGATAAACACTGAGACGTGATTTGAATCATAAAAAGGCATTCATTGGCATAATAAATGTTATACCAAACCAATGCTATAATAACTTGATTACCCAGTTCTGTATCATTTCCAATACCAATGACTCGATTCTCATAATTAATATCTGATTCCAGAATCGCTGATCACATGAGCGACGAAGAGGGGGCTCTCATTGAGCCGATGGCAGTGGCCGTGTCTTCGTGTCGCAGAGCCAATGTCACGGTCGGCGACACTGTTCTCATTTGCGGCGCCGGTCCCATCGGTCTGGTCAACATTCTGACAGCTCGGGAGTACGGCGCCAAAAAGATCTACATCACGGGTGTGTGGTCTTCACACAATGCAATGGACACTAATCAACAAATCAATTGATCCAAAAACAGATATAAACGCTGATCGGCTCAAAGTGGCCAAAGAATTGGGAGCCGACAAAACGATTCTGATCAGCACAAAACTGAGTGACGCCGTTAACATCGAAAATGTTAAGCGAGAAGGCGGAGGTCGGACTGATGTGACCATTGAGTGCACGGGTGTCCAGTCGAGCATCAAAGTGGCGATGATGTTGACTAAAAGCGGCGGCAAATGCGTTCTCGTAGGCCTCGGACCCTCTGAGGTCACGATTCCGATCTCGGAAACAGCCCTCCGGGAGGTCGACATCAGAGGAATATTCCGTTACACTCATTGGTAAACCAATTAACTGTCTTATTAACGCTAATCTGTTAATTACTGAACAGCTTTCCCACTGCAGTGGCATTAGTGGCATCCGGTATGTGTGCATAATATATCCAGACTTTCCATAAACTAGTAAACAATTAACCGATCGATAGTGGCCAGACTCACGCATCCATCATAATCAAGTTAATTATTAATTTTGTTTTCTTTCGCCTAATTTCAGGCAAAGTAAACGTAAAGCCATTAGTGTCTCATCACTTCAAACTCGAGCAAATAGAGAAAGCCTTCCAGACGTTCGACAGCGGAGTCGGAATGAAAATAATGATTCATTTGAATGATCATTGAACTAATTCTATCAACAAATGTATAACTTTTTGATGAATCGCTTGTTTTTTCAATAATTGTTGCCAATAAAGCCAATCCTTGAACGCATTGATCACCTGTTGCTCTGAACGCGAGACTCAACGCCAGAATTGAGTGGAAATTCTTGCCAACGAATTGCTTGTGAGAGACAACAGATAGCGATCGCACTCACTATCACTCGATTCAGTGTTAAACTCATTTAATTTCTTTTCTGAATGAGTAAAGCAATTTCGACATCAGTTCAGTTGAGTTGAGTTTGCGAATCAATAAGGCGTGAACGGGAGGACTCACTCTTAGCCGGATATCAATTACAAAGACATTTAATTTATTTACGATTAAACGGTAAAAACTTTTGCTATTCTTTACTTTGAAAACATACGGACTGTCGGGTCTCGACTCGAGTCGAGTCGTGAGAATCGTCTCTCAAATTGCGTTATTTTATTTGTCAATTAGTTATGAAACAAATGAAAAATTGTTGGATAAATGAGAGAAAACATCCATTAGAGTCGACATAAGTGACAGTGAATTAATTGATGTAAATTAGATTTTGTGTTTGGCTGTGATAGAGCAGTGATATATCCAATGGTTGGCCAATCGGTGAGTTGCGGCAAATGCCAGTCACAGTCAGTCAGTCAGAGTAAGAGTCTATGCTATGCCTCTCAGGCAGCGAATGAGTGAATGAGTGCCGCAATGTTCACAGCATTGTCGCCAATGACAACACATATTATAGATTATGAAATGATTGGATTACATGCTATCAAACAGTAAATAGAATTGGCTTTAGTTTTGCACTAAAGCCCGAACAGGTAAATGTGATAGACATCGACGAGAAGCAGACACACAGACAGACAGACCATCGCAAGGCATCCGAGTGGTCCCGAGCGGTCCCGAGTGAGGCCACCGTTCAAGTGATTCGAGTGAACGACGAATGGCTTCTCAGTCTCTCCGCAATCGACAGTTAATGCTTTCACAGTTAATGCCGTCCTCTCGTTGTTAGCGCACAGACCGCACACCACAACTCATTTACTAAATGGTAAGTCACTCGCACTCCACTGCCCGACCCCTTCCCGACACTTCTCATAGCTTCTCAGAGCACAAACCCAACAGAACTCTACTCGACTCGACTCGACTCGACTCGAGTCACAACTGTGGAGAATATTCTTCTGGTGTTGTCGGCAATGGTGTGTCGATGGTGTCGATGGTGTGCCGGCACTGACAATCACTGTCTGTCTGTCTATTGAGTGTCGAGTGTTTGCCTCTATTTAATTGAAACTTTTGTTGGGAAGTATGTCCGGAAAGACAATCAGAGTCTGTAAACTGTTTGCACAAACTGTTGACTTCGTTGGGATTGTGTTTGTGTTTGAACAAAGTGTTCGTTTCGTTTTTCAACTATCAATTGATTGCTTTGCTTTCAATTAGATTTTCGCCATTTTTCTCCATTTGATTCGATAAACAAAAAGTGTTTTCATATTTAAAATATGTTTTTGAGATGTCATCCAAACGTTAGACCAGTTTTAGACGCCGTAATACACAACTCATTTGTGTTTCTGTTGTGTCACTCGTTCGCCTGAATTGTGCACAAAATCACATTTAATGTAATGTCTATTCTATCGGCAAAACTATTTTCAGTTCTGTTTTGATGATCGGATTTCCTCTACAAATGAATAGCTTTTAGTCGTCTGACAAATAAATAGTGAAAAACTCATTTTAATTGTTATAAGAGTTGTGTTTAATGACAAAAAATTGTCTGAAATATTAGAGACGCGACACAAAAGACTTTTTTGTGGTCCGCGTTTCGGTCTTCGAGTGATTGGCGACAACTGTTTCGACCCATTCATTGCCAATCAGTTGATTACCAGAATTGAAGAAACAGTCGATTCTTGCCTTCAATTATGACAACAGTGTTGGGAATGAGTCCTGAATTGAGGGCTCAATTGAAATTCGAGCTCAATGTCGAACAAATTAATCAATTGTTTTGTGTGGCCTAAGAATCGCCAGTGTTTGAGAAACGCCTTCAACTTTGTCTATCAAGTGATTAGATTATGTGCTCGACATCTCGATGACAATTATCTCGATGGAATTACTCGCAGGATTGTAATAATCAGAGTTGTGCTCGTTTAAAATCAAAAGGAACTATGATTTTGTTGCAATCGCCTCAATCGGACACTAACTCGACGGACAGTACGACCGCTGCGCCGACAGCTCTGCTAAGACCGGCCGAAGACCGGGTGAGAGATCGTAATTAATTCGCTTTTCTCGAACGATACGAACGACACGAAAGTTTTGTTTTGATCTGATTTGTGTCTAATGTTTTCTTGTCATGCGTTCAGTCTATCGAAGACTCGCATATGAAAAGAGTCTAAATATTAAAAGAAAAGTCTTATTGTCATACATATCGACCATCTATTGCTTGCGAGCCCTTCGAAAAGCAATATTAATAATTGATATAAAAATAAATATCGTTTTGTTATTCTATCAATAGTCGCGATCACTCAAACAATTGTGTTTCTGATGATTGAACCAAAAAATATGATTACAATTCTAATCGTTTGACTCGAATTCAATTTAGATATGTTTTAAATTTAGAAATTATTTTAATCCGAAAAGTAATTACTAATCGAAAGCACTTTTTATGGATTTGTTGTGTTTTGTTGTCTGCAATTGTTTTCTATAACTATTGATTCGGTGTTTAACATACGCTTTGATGGCATTTCTGTTTAGATTAACAAATCGATTGCTTCATGAGTTTCGTTGATGGGTAAGACCAGAGTGACCTCAACCGACGCACCACTCCATCAATGGCTTTCAAGCATAAGGAGAAACAGAGAGGTAAGTCATGTCTCGTACCCGAGCAGAGAATTTATTGCTAATTCACTCGATTTATAGCTCACTATAAATCTTTTAATTATTCTTTCGTACAAATTCTTCATTGTATTAAAAACTATTAGTCCTCTGCTGTTGTCTGCGGTTCGCATCATATGGTTTAGATTTGTGTCAAACCTATTGACAGCATTTGGTTTACCTCGAAATAAATATTTTATGTGTGGAACATCTCACGCACTCCGCCCTTGGCTTGGGTTGGGTGTGGATGTGTCGATGTGTGGATGTGCTCGGGTTTGCCGCTCAATATTAACTATAAGAATATGCGTTCTATCGAGATATGAACGCATTGTATGCATACTAACAGTTATCAGATGAGAAGTTGTGCCGCAATTGCCCACAAACTCGAACCAACCAAACAAATAAATCTATTAATTATTTATTCATTAACCAATCGGTTCCCAGAACTCATTGACTTAATTGTTCAGAATATAACATAACTTAACAAGGTACAACAGACAACAGTCAGCTTCTTGACACCCTTGGGAGCTAGAATAGCGAGAATTGACTTTACAATGGGTTGGAAAACATTATCGTATGCCCGATGTTATTCTATTTGGTTTTCAACTATATTTGAACCAAAATCACTTGCGATTAGATTTAGCCTGAAGTTTATAAAAGGTCATTTTAGCGGTATAAGACGCAAACGGAATTAGTGGTAATTTTGCCGAATGACATGGTGGATTTAAACCGGATTTATGTCACCCCTTGAATCAGTGTTGCAGTCTTGCAGGGTTATGGTGTAAAGGTTGTGGCAATGATTGTGATTGTGATTGGTGTTGACAATGGCATCATATCCTAAGACATGACTAACCATTTCCACACCAATATCGTTCATTCGGTGGTTGCTATGGCAGCATGTCTTACAACCTTGTTAGGTTAGGTTGGGTTAGGTTAGGTTATTACCGGTACATTACTCCGCTCGATATCGGAAAGCCATTCAAATATTCACGGCCAAACTCATCAACATTGATTCATTACCTTGCAATATGTACATATGTATATTACATAGGCTAAATACACCTTAGTCATTTAAAAAGGTAGCGATAGCGCCGAATAATACACTCGCGATAATACGATTGTTTAGCTGCCATATCCTAGATAACATTGAAATCAAACTAAATTATACAATACATAATAGAATACATAATAACAATGTTGATAATTTAGCTAGCATATCAAATTGGTAATTTTCACAACAACAAACTTTCACTTTCAACTTTTGTTACACAATTATCTTTTATTGGCAAGTTTGTCCTTGGTAATCCCGCTGTAGTGAATCCAATAAGTGGTGACGATTAGACCCTATTAGACCGAAAACGGAATTATTATAGCAAGATATTTTCTTGGGTTTTAATAATGTTGAAATCTCAAAGCCTTGTCTCGCATTCTTGGACTAATTTATTTTCAATGCGAGTTCATTACGTTTACCTGATGAGTCCGGGTACCTAGATAACAATTATTTATAATCTGTATTAAAATCATCAAGTCAATTGGATATTCTAGCATTTTAAACTGATTCTTTCAAGTTATTTCAATTGGTCCGCTTAATCAATTTCGCTGATATATTCTAGAATACATAAAATTTTATTTTTTATTTCTTATTTGGATTTTATTTATCTTTCACAGAAACTGAAAGAAGAATTCGAGCAAATGATCAGATATTTAACTCAAAATTCCATTACGCGGTGAGTATTGAAAATTTCCGCTTTAATGAATGAATTTTTCAAATTGTCAATCGAGGACATAATTAGTTTTATACAATAACCTTGTGTGCTTTCAAAGCAAATAGCAAGGTTAAAAATTAATATTTACAAATTGAACATTTCAATTGAAACTATAGTCAATTGACATTCGAAATAGAAGAATAAATTGTTGGACAGCCATAACAATGATCAGGATTGTTACCTAAATTCAGCTCACAGTATATTCGTAATCTAAATCATAATAATTTAAACTTGCCCAGGAGGGCAAATATTGCGGCATATGATTTATACTATCGATTTAGTTCTGCATAGAGAAGTATGAATTGATAATCTAAGATAAAAGTGGAAGCTTTTATGATAGCTCTCATTTGCAAGTTTAAATGATCTAAGTTGTTGAATAAAACGACATGGTTAAGTTAAGAAATCGATAAGATCCTAATGGCTGTTGTATACTAGTCCAATCAATTTGTAGCTTGATCAAGTTGTTATAATAGAACGAGACTTGTACTGGTAGGGTGCCAGTTGAGGAGAGCCAGGTGTCCGATATGCCGATATACCTGCTGATGCTGTCTGTGGCCCATTAGATGAGTTCACTTGTGCATTGAAGGGTTAGATCATAGCCTATATGAGTCGAAAAGATTGATCGTTGAAACAGATCTTTATTCTGTTTCTATGAGATAGAGGTTAGCACTTAGTCGGGTGTGTCCGCCAATTCTCTATTATCTTTTTGTTGGGATTATGGTTAGCCATAGCAAGACTTGAGGTATGATTTATAACACACTTTTCATGAATAACCAATAGTTTGTCTGTTGACCCAAATTCGGTCTCAATAGCCAATACCGCACTCATAATGGTTGTCATCGATTGATTAAAAAATTAATTTTCTTCTTCTTCTCTACTCCTACGACAGAATAATTACATCAAGACATCCAAGTATAGTTTGATCACATTCGTACCCTTCAACCTCTTCGAACAGTTCCAAAGACTCGCGAATTTCTATTTTCTTTGTCTTCTCATTCTTCAGGTCTCTATAAACCGAATAATTAGTTATAGCACTCAAAGCCTGACTTCTTTGTCGATCCCACGAACAGCTCATTCCTTACATATCTTCCTTAACACCGATCACAACAGCAGTGCCTTTGATTGTTGTGCTGACTCTGACTGCTCTCAAAGATGCTATCGATGACATCGTAAGACACATTTAACACTATCGGTGTCACAATTGATTCGATTGTCTCGCCCGTCACAGCAAAGACATCGGAGTGACAATCAGGTCAATAATCGGTTGTCGAAAGTGCTTCGCAATGGGCGTCTCGTCGAAGAGCGCTGGCATAAGGTTCAGGTCGGAGACATCGTCCGCATGGAGAACGACAACTTCGTAGCCGTTAGTCTTTGATTGCTTCTGATTAGGAATTAATTCTAATTGTTTTGATTGCCTCGAAGGCCGACCTTCTCCTGCTCTCCTCGAGCGAACCCAATGGCCTCTGTTATGTAGAGACTGCAGAATTGGACGGGTAGGACATCGCTGGCACAATCTCTGCTCTAACTCATAGATTATTCTGTTGTGTAGAGAAACTAACCTCAAGTGCCGACAATCCATTCCAGAAACTGCCGAAATGGCTGACGACGACAACCTATTGGGAAAGTTTAATGGTATGACTCGACCGCAGAATTTGTGGCCAAATGCTGATAATGTGTTGACTGACCGACAGGTGAAATGATTTGCGAACCGCCGAACAACAACTTGACTCGATTTGAAGGCACTCTCCACTGGATAGGACAGACCTTTCCTGTAGATAATGACAAAATGTTGCTCAGAGGCTGTCGTTTGCGGAATACCAAGTGGTGTTACGGAGTGGTTGTCTTCGCGGGTATGGCTTATTCGGTGGATAATTGATCCGTTGAGTGAAACTTTCTATTATTGACTTGCAGGCAGAGATACAAAACTGATGCAAAACAGCGGCAAAACTATATTCAAGCGCACAAGTCTGGACAGGCTATTGAACCTTTTGATCTTGGGAGTAATGCCGCACACAACGTCTTGATACTCGCCAATGCTTACCCGGATATTATTCCACTTTCAGATCGTGTTTTTCCTGATATCGATGTGTTTGTTCTGCACGATAGCCAGCGGTGTGTGGGAGACCGTCACCGGACAGTACTTCAGAATATACCTGCCGTGGGATAAGATAGTGCCGGACAACCCGAAGAGCGGTGCGACTGTCATCGCAGTCCTCGTATTCTTCTCTTACGCCATAGTCCTCAACACTGTAGTGCCTATAAGTTTATATGTGAGCGTAGAAGTGATCCGTTTCTGCCACTCATTGTGGATCAATTGGGACGAAAAGATGTATTACCCGAACACAGACGTGGCCGCTAAGGCTCGGACTACCACTTTGAACGAAGAGTTGGGTCAAATCGAGTACATATTCAGTGATAAAACAGGAACTCTTACACAGAATATAATGACATTCAATAAGTGCACGATTAGTGGTAACCTCTACGGCGACGTCTTGGACGAAGTGACCGGCGAACCGCTCGAGATCACCGAAGACATGGTGGCCGTCGACTTCTCCGACAATCCCTTGTATGAGGAGAGCTTCAAGTTCTACGACCCGGCTCTTTACGACGAGGTCAAGCGCGGCAATAAAGATGTCCACGAGTTCTTCCGTCTGCTCGCACTCTGCCATACAGTGATGTGCGAGGAAAAGGACGGACGACTCGAATACCAGGCTCAGTCGCCCGACGAGGCGGCACTCACTTCTGCGGCCAGGAATTTCGGTTTCGTCTTCAAGGTATGTCTCGTGACTGTTGCATAACCCGATTGTCTTATTCCTCACATTCGGGTTCAATTAGAGCCGAACGCCGACCAGTATTACGATTGAGGAGTTGGGCAAAACTGAAACCTATGAACTTTTAGCTATACTTGACTTCAACAATGTTCGCAAAAGAATGTCTGTAAGTGATAATCGATTTGGTTTCGGATAGAAGTGGTGACCATTTGTTTGTCTGCTTGTCATTTGAGGTGATAATTCGCAAAAACGGAAAAATACTTCTTTACTGCAAAGGCGCCGATACTGTGATATTCGAGCGAATGGATCCGAGTTGTGGTGAAGTGAAACTCAATACTGTCGACCACTTGAATAAGTTCGCCGGAGAGGGCCTCAGGACTCTTGTCTTGGCCAAGAAAGACCTCGACCCCAACTACTACGACAAATGGAAGGAACGACTGCACGTGGCCTCGACCTCGATGGACAACAGGGAGGAGAAGGTGGACGCGGTCTACGAAGAAATAGAACAAAACCTTCTGCTGGTTGGCGCCACTGCCATAGAGGACAAACTGCAGGACGGAGTGCCTCAAACTATTGCCAATTTAGCTGCCGCTGGGATCAAACTCTGGGTCCTCACCGGTGACAAACAGGAGACCGCAATCAATATAGGTCTGCAACCAATGCCATTCTTCGTGTGCCGACTGTGACGACTGCCAACAATAGCTATTGATTATCGATTTTCTGTAGACTAGTTCAGCCAAACATTTATATCTCGTAATTAATTCAAAGATTATTTTTATCCGAATCGCTATTCCGACGAAAACAATACAACTAAACGAGCGATCAATCAGTTTCGGTGTTGTTTCAGTCAATAAGTCATTTCTCATTTGTCACGTGTTTGTATTGGTTTCTAATGCCACGATCATTAGGTTATAGCTGTCAGCTCTTGACCGACGAAATGGTCGATACCTTCACGATCGAGGGCTGGGAGTACGAGGAGGTGGAGACCGAGCTGAAGAGGTTTCGGGAGACGATCGCAAACGTGATGAGTCACTCGTACGGCGCCACCGACTTGAATGTGGTCTCGTTTCGGGGCACAAACAGTCTGCCCGTCAGCGAGAATATGGTCAACCGGTACGAGAACAGACCGAGCGCTGCCAACGCCAGTCCCATCGAAGTCAATGAAACCGAATCGTTCGGAGGATTCGCTCTAGTCATCAATGGCCACAGTCTGGTACACGCGTTACAACCACGGATGGAACTCTTGTTCCTCGACGTGGCCTCCAATTGCAAAGCCGTCATCTGTTGTCGGGTGACTCCGCTTCAAAAAGCCCTAGTCGTTGATCTCGTCAAACGCCATAAGAAAGCGGTCACTCTGGCCATCGGCGACGGCGCTAATGACGTCAGTATGATTAAGAGTAAGGACATGTTGAGAGAGGACATCGATTGATACAATTTATCGTTTCAGCGGCACATATAGGCGTCGGAATCAGTGGACAAGAAGGCATGCAAGCAGTCCTGTCCAGTGACTTCTCGATAGCACAGTTCCGTTTCCTGGAGCGCCTCCTCTTAGTGCACGGCCGCTGGTCTTACTTCCGAATGTGTAAATTCCTTCGCTATTTCTTTTACAAGAACTTTGCGTTCACTCTCTGCCACTTCTGGTACGCATTCTTCTGCGGGTTTTCAGCACAGGTATGGATTGGGCGCTTGAATTGTACCGACTCATGATGGCATCGGCACTAACCCACCTTGCTGCTCTCTTGCAGACTCTATACGACCCTGCTTTTATATCATTTTACAACGTGTTTTATACATCTCTGCCGGTGCTCGCGCTGGGCATCTTCGACCAGGACGTGGACGACCGCATATCACTTCGTTATCCATTACTTTATACTCCGGGACACTTAGATCTCTTGTTCAACAAAATCGAATTCCTTAAGAGTGTCGCCCACGGAATCGTATCATCTTTTGTACTCTTCTTCATCCCTTACGGCGCCTTCAAGAATAGCGTCGGACCGGAAGGAATCAATTTGGACGGCCATCAGATCTTCGGGACAGTTGTGTCCACTATTTTGGTTCTAGTCGTGACGGCGCAGATAGCGCTGGACACGTCCTACTGGACAGTGTTCAACCACATCGTCATCTGGGGTTCGGTAGCTTTTTACTTCGCGATGACACTGTTCATCAACAGCAACCTCATTGGGAACCAATACTTAGGCTGTTTGCGAATGACACTCAGTTCGGGCCAATTCTGGTTCACACTGTTCCTGGTGTTGGCCATTCTGCTGGTGCCGGGAGTGGCCAACCGGTTCTACCACACCTCAGTGAACCCGACCCTCAGCGACCGGTGCCGTTACAAACAGCGGATCTCCCGAATGCGGACGCGACCCGCAGAGCCGCAGATGAGGCGAAGAAGTAGTCTGAGGCGCAGCCGTCGGTCGATCCGATCGGGCTATGCGTTCGCACATCAGGAGGGCTTCGGACGGCTTATTATGAGCGGAAAGATTATGAAAACGAAAACGAAGCCCAATGTGAACCAGAATAGTCTGAACGTCCCCTTCAAAGTAGATGACAAGTCGAGTCAAGCCATGCCTTCGCCCAGGAATATGAGGTCCACTGGAATAATCAAAAACACGACTCGCGTCCAACCCGTCTCATTGAATACGCCATCCTCTATAGAAATATAGACAAGACAAGAATGTTGACATATGTTGACATAACTAGGCAATAAATTGTTGTTATCCAATCATTGACATTATAATAGAGTATAGATTTTTACGATTAATGTAAATGTTATACAAAATATAAGGATTTGTTTGTAGTCTAAGATATTTACGAAACCGTTAAGGCTTTTGAGAAACGTTTTAATAAATCATAACATTTGTTAAGCAATTATTTAAAAACACAAATCACATCAAAATCATTGCCATTCGCGAGAAATGCCCAAAAACTAACATTTCATTTGACATATCAGTTGTTTTATATAATCATTGTTTCGAAACTGAGTTTTGTTTTTCAGTGATTTAGAGATTTAAAAAAAAAGTGTTTTCTCTGTTCTTAAAAATTATTTATCGTTTTGTTTAAATTATTTGATTCTGTTTTAGTGATAATGTTATTGCAAAACGACTTATAAAAGAGAATTTGTTCCTAAAAATAAAGCAACAAATCATTCAAAGTATTAAAACAATTCTTAGTCAATAGACGGCCGACACGAGAGATGGCATACGAGTTGTGCCCAAAGAGCGGTCCACTGATGACATCACTGCAATTGCACTGATCACTGATCACTTGGTCAATAGCACTGACACTAAAAGTTTTATGGCCAGAATAATACATCCAAATGAACAACAAATCGCTTTTCATGCTAATTTATTCAATGTCTAGCCATTTAACGACCAAACCTGGCCAATTTGTGTTCTTCAAAGCACTTTTAAACAGAAACTTTCACTGGAACCAAATCACCATGCTAAGATTTCAAGAATTATCGAGTTTGAAAGCCTTAAAACAAACTTTCAATTAACAAAATGAAACTCCTGGTATCATTTGAGTGTTTTTGTAGTACTCTTGTTTGGGTCACTTCCAAGTGTAGTGTCTGTTTGTGTGCTCGCAGCCAGAAAAGTAGTGCTGGTCATTGTCATGCTGTTCAGCTGCTCAATAGGATGAAATGTTGTTTATACGCTGCATAATCTAGCTGCTCGTGGACTACGACCTGCTAGAGAGGCCTGGAAAAGCCTGGCAAGAAGTTGGCATGAAGTTGCATGCTCATCTTGTAATCGATAGCACGATAGAGCAAACAATTGAGACGAGTGTTCGCAACTCAATGAGTGGGCAATATATCGGAGAAAGTGATGCAAACTTTTTATTAGTGCAAAACTAGTTCTTCGGCAGCGGTTAAGCGCTGAAGAATGTGATGAATAATGTATTTATTGGCGAAACGCATAATCGAGTGGTGACTGAGTGAGTGGCGAAGGGCTGGCGATTGTCTCGTCAGACATGGGCTCCAGATATGGCATATCTGGCAATTAATCTGCGAGTGATTGCACATCACATGACTCGACTTGACTGGTGCTGATTGAACTTGAAATTAACTAATCTAAGCATTTCATTAATTACTGCAACGATCTGTCAATTAATCAAATTATTCTCGAATTGAAGTGAAAAATGATGTCTTCGGCTAATAATATGCATTGACTTAATGTTAAGGTCAGAAAAACCCATAAACCGCTGCCAAACCCGTTCACAATGGGTTCCAAAGCCGTCGCACAGTCTCGCAGTCTATGCAATGGTATAGCACTCGATAGGCATAACGTTACCGAAGGGAAGGGAAGGCAACCGATAGACTAACCTATTGTTTGGCCATTATTTCATTGGTTTTGTCACTTTTGGTCAATCAGTTCAGTAAAGAGTTATCGCTTTCCTCTGCATTAAAAAGTTGATTGTGTTTGGGCTCGAATACAAAGTTTTGTTGCACTTAGAGGACAATCGTTGCTCAGATTAGGGGTAACTCAGGAGAAGATAATTCAGCGAAACGTTATTCAAGAGCTGCCGATAGGCGACGATCGCAGTCAGTCCTGTCGTCCAATCGGTGCCTTTGGCTCCACTCGCAGTCGCTATTAGAACAGGTCTGCAGACTAGAGTCGCACAATACTGGTTAGTGCCCCCACACACAAAAAGCATGCCTTCGGCGGCAACTAGTTGCTCTATATTGTTAAATTAAGTTAGATTCTAACTTAATTGCATTCAATGAAATTACAATGAATTTAACTGAGCTAAGTCAAAATTAACGTGAAAATAGAGATACATTCGAGCAACATGGTATAGTTTAGTTCAACCATATTTAAATCATGGAAAATTAATCAAATTGTTCACAGAAAATGGTAATTCAATGTTTATTCAGTTGAAACAAATCAGTCAGACAAAGCATGATTAAGCTGAATAAGCTCTAGTTAGGCTTATAATACACGATGATTTGAAATGTAGATTTGAACCCCTGTGATTCAAGCCATTCGCATACCCGCTAATACAGTGATGTCATCCTAATAGCCATTGGATCGCTAACTGGTTTAAAGTGCTCTCAGACGACAACAATTATGTCAAATACATCGATCACTTCTAACTGCGATCTCAATAGATTTTAATTCGATTTCAATCACAATTAGTGTTAATCCAATTGTATTCAGTCAGTGCCGACCAAAACAAATTAAAAAAGCGATAAATGGCCGTCGAATTGAGTGAATACTGAATTGAATTTGAGTTAACATGAGTTGACGTAATTGTTGTGCAGTTGTATGAGTAGTGCAATAGTTGGTTAGGAATTGTTATGAAATTCATTCATCAAAAGAGACGAAAATAATATATTTAAAAACGATTGCAATTAATGTGCAATAAGTCGGACAATCGTTTCGTTAATTTAGTTAAATATTGTGAGAGAAGAAGCGTTTTTCACATTAAGTGAAGCCTCAATGGAATCGACGGCCGTTTGAAAGGTCAGTAAAGGTTTGATTCAATTCAATGATTGAGTGAATTGGAGACCATATTTCGATAATTCGATACTCTGTTCACTCGATAAGTGCTTTTCATTAGATATCTTTCGTTTTATTTGTCTGTAAAATAATGACTTTCAGAACCGATTTTTCAAATGAAATGTTCGTTTGTTTGCCTTTGAAATGATTGGCTTCACTGAAAATGCTAGTGATTTCAGTGATCAGGCGATTGGCGTAAATGAGTCACTGATATAATGATCCGATTGTAATGACCGCACAGTTAAGGCTATTGTCTGTGAAATTGCTTTTTATAACTTCCTTATGAAATGATTTGTCGTTCGGTGTCGTTCACAGAATAACGACATTCACATCCGTTTATTGAATCGAAATATTTGTGTTTGGTTTGCCGTTTGGGGAAAGAAATGGTGTGTAAAACCAATACCTAAAGCGATAGCATTGCTCACAATTGGAGCTCAATTGGCAGCTAATGACTAGTTTAGTCCAATACAGTACACAACGAATCTCATTCATCCTATTCTGCATATCAAAAGGTTATTAAACTCTGGGCTCAACTCGATTATTATCGTTGTTTGGCCACAGAATATTGTGAGCCAAGAATATTCATTAGAATTGATTGCATATTAAGCACTCGTTTATTATTCCTCATCTAATTATACAAAACTCTCGGCAAACGAATAAAGTTTTCAGTTTTGATATCAACTGTTTTGTAAGCAAAACATTTTCTGCCAAATCATTAGAAGAAAAAAGTGCCAAATATTTGCAAATGTATTGCCAGAGTTTTTATATCTCATTCGGTGTGCCATTCAATGAAATCCAATGACTGTTTGATAAAAGCGAGAGAAAAAGTTTTTCTTTTCTGTGTTTGGTTTTGCACCAGTTTTTCGGTATCGATGGCAGAAACGCATAAATCATTATTTCGTCTTTAATTTGTCTTTGAGTAGACTTTTACGAATACATCATTGGATTTGTGGGCCGAACACCACGTTCTGCAAAAAGCGAGTGAGAAAAGAGAAACAATAAAAACTCGTTTTTTAATATTTATTTTTAGAAATTAAAGGAAAACTGAAGGAAAACATCGAGTTTTCCGATTCGTGAGTCATTCGGCACTGCGTTTGGGCCTTCATTTTGACTGATCTGAGCCATTATTTTGTAGCGCAAGTGGTCTACTGGTTGTCCTCTGCTGGCACAGGCAGTGGCAGTGCTGGTGCTGGCGATGTGCGATCGGGTGCACGGCTTCGGCTGCCAATCGCAAGTAAGTCCGAGCACTAAAAGCCATCGCCAGCTGTCCATAAATCAAAGGTTTGGCTCAGATCACAGATCTCTCGCTCAGTTCGCTCGCAGCCAACACTTGAAACATGAGTTTTCATATCTGTCGAGTGGATCGAGTGCTCAGTCCTGGCCTTGACCCCAATGGCCCGGTCTCTAATTGAAAATGCTCCAGTCGTCGTCTCACCACTGCCTAGGCCCAGATAAATGAGATCTGAGCTGCAAATAAATATGATATGGTGTGCCACTGCCCGCACTCGCACTGGCACTGGCACTGGCCCCGAGTCACTCACTCCGATGTGCCGAATGTGCGGTACGTGCGCTCAAACTTATGCCACTTATGCACAACACATAACATAAGCCCTCGAGTGAGCGCCAAATCTTTAATTTCGTTAAGATTCTGATAACTGATGCCTCGGTTCTCCACTTTCCAGCGCTTTTTAGTTTTGGATTTTATTAATTCAATAAAAAAGAAATTAAGTGCAAAAAAGTTGATTTCTTTCGTGTCTCATAACGTTCAGGCGAATGATCTGTACTGAAATGATCCAGTTTTTCTATGCTCTTCACTCGATAGACTTTTTCTTTATATATTTCTTTGCTTATCTGATATATAGGTTAAGAATATTGGACTAGAATTGAGTGTCTTTTGTTTGTAGGTATCGACACAACTGATTGCACAAACCTATGTGACATCGATATACAGATGTATTGCTATCTCTTATAACTAGTCTTGGCTGCGATCAGGTCTCTGCTTATCTAATGCATTGCTAAATTAGCATTGGTTCGAGCTATCGATCGCAATACTACTTTGAATTATCTCGGTTTTTGGCTCGCATTCATCTATCGACACAATAACACTCGCTTTCGAGTCTATTGATTGAATAATATATGAATTTTATTATTACTAAATGATCGATAGAAATGTGTTATTCTTGTCATCAGTGAAAATGGTTGAGAACTTGGACTTTGCGAGCCATTTGTGTTGACTCTCTGTCGTTGTCGTTATAATGACTGAATGCAAGTATCGATCGGAAGAAACAAGAATTGTGTTCAAAGCCTAGGATTTAGTCTAACTGTGCACTCGTTTGTTAAGCAAAGCGATTGGATATCTATTGTTGTGTTGGTCTAAAAAGTTTGATCCGAGCGTTCAATATGTGTCATATTAATTGAGTTGGCACTGAATTAGGTTATGTCCTGTTTGCCGGAGCGGCACAACCACTCCGAACGGAAACAGACAGTCAGTGAGTCCATTGTCAGCCCCAAAGAGGTAGCACTAAACGGCTCAGACTGTCGCTCGTGTTTCCCCTATTCTATTGATAACGCGATGACTCATATTCTATATATGTATCGGAGAAATGCCTTCACACAGAACTGCCTCGACTTTACTCGACTCGAGTCGGCTCTGAACCACCACTGGAACCCAGAATTCCATCACATGAGTGAACGCGATTGCCATTCAATAGCATTGTACGGCTTTGATGGCTAATGTGGCTAAAGTGCGACTCTATGTCTATCTCTGTCTTGAGATATGATTGTCTTTGTATGCAAACAAATCAAATCTATTGAAATGCAAACCCAAAGCCGAGATGTGTTTGTTGCGGACATCAGTGTCAGTCCCACTCTGAGGACTGCAGTCGCCCTGAATTGCATCTAATCTGCATTGCATTGCATTCAGATCCGGACGATCACCACTTGGATGATGGGTTGCCGTTACACTGTTGGACTGTTCTGTTGGTGAATCACTCGACCAGACGGTGATGGATACGGAAAACATTAAAGGCGTCGAATCGATAGCGAGCCCGCAATTGGCACAACTCATAGTCAACCGGATCGACAACATCTTGATCATCGACAGCCGGTCATTCCTCGAGTACAACACATCGCACATCAGTTACGCGGTTAACGTCAACTGCTCTAAGATAGTGAAGCGACGACTGCAGCAAAACAAGGTATGTCTTGTGCTGAGCCGTATGTCTTGCGCCGAAGACTAACTGCGAGATTGCATTCTTGCAGATATCGGTGAGCGAGTTGTTGGTGCACTCGTGCCAGTGCCAGATCGACGTCGGCCACGACGTGATAGTCTACGACCAGCAGTCGGCGAACTTGTCTGCCATATCCGAGGACACGTTCGTGTCGATCCTGCTGAGCAAGCTGAGCGAGGTGTTCCACTCGGTCAGTCTGCTGAGGGGCGGTTTCCTCGACTTCCAGTCAGCGTTCCCGTCACTGTGCGAGAACAAGTCAGCCAAAGGGGCCAACACTCTGACCTCTCTGTCGCAGCCATGTATGCCCATCAGCGCACTCGGCCCGACACGTATACTGCCGTTCCTCTTCTTGGGCTCACAACAGGACGCCCTCAACAAAGACACGCTTCGAGTAAACAAACGCTAACTCTTATCTAAAATCAGTTATTGAGCTTCGAGTCCAACACTTGACCCGAGCATTATTTAGCAATTTGAAAGGTCCTAATCTCTGTCTCTGATTGTCTCATTAGGACCACAACATCAGCTACGAGCTCAACGTCAGCATCTCGTGTCCAAAGCCCGAGTTCATCCCAGACTCGCATTTCTTGCGGATCGAAGTCAATGATAATTATAATGAGAATTTGTTACCGCATTTCCCCAAAGCTTTCAATTTTCTCGGTTCGTCTGCAAACAGTCTGTCCTTGAAATGACCATTACTATTGACAATTGCCTTCCTGTGCAGACAAAGTGCGAGAATCGGGCGGCTGTGCAATAGTTCACTGTTTGGCTGGCATTTCGCGTTCGGCTACCGTTGCCATCAGTTATGTGATGAGACACTTGTGTATGTCATCAGATGACGCCTACAGGTATGCAGTCCTCTCCTCTCCTCTCCTCTCTCGCAAGACTGTTGACTCTTCCCGAGCCCAGTCTTACATAACCTATAATCAGTGGGAAACTGAATAAAAGCAGTAATTTGTATGCAATTCTCCGATTCTCCCGAAGGTATGTCAAGTCCAAGAGAGCCACAATATCTCCGAACTTCAACTTCTTGGGTCAACTCCTCGAATACGAGAAGCAATTGGTCAGAGAAAGAGTTCTCAGCAGTTACTCGGGTGAGAACAGTCGGCCGCCGCACTCGGCGCCCGTCTGTTCGCCAGTCAACACTCCGTTCGCGTTCGGCCACAGCTTCGGGTCAGGCTTCGGGTCAGTGCCGCGACCGCGCAAACTGATGTTCGCCAAGAAGAGTGCGCCCCGACTCGACCCGTTCACACCGACCCCACCCGAGGAGAACACTCCCAACGGGACGAACGCAGTCGGGGATCAGTCGCCGACCACTTCGTTCAAAATGGTTCGCATATTCTAAGAGCTCTATTCGAGACTATGAGACTCGACTCGACACGACTTCTGATCTGATGAACCGGTTGTGTCGTAAAACACATATCAAAATATTAATCATAAATTGACTCAAAAAAGAACTTAAGATTAGATATAATTATAATTGAGAACATCTGTACATAACTTATATTTGTTTACGATTCGACTCTTGTGTACAAAATATCACATTTGAGATAAGTTTTCCTATGATTGTAACCATACCTCTCAACATCTGGTCTGACGGACTCGACTCGACTCGACACGACTCGAGACAGCGCTCGACAGTCCTATTGGAACCGCTGTCAACGCCAATGGCTATCGTCGAGCGCTTTATTATCTCTTCATATCAGAGACGCGAATCAAATGCCATTTTCACCATTTTATTGGTCGAAACGTAAAAGTCATTAAACATTGCATTCAAATCATATTTCAGTTTCGATTCGAATCATTAAGAAAGAGTACAATCGCTCCAAATCTTAAAACAATTTCGATTAAACACACATTTAATGTACAAAAAGATCATTACAACTGACGACTGAGTGATCGGAAAGTTATTACTCGAGAACTAAAACCTAATCATTCCTTGTATTGCATCGACTATTGCATCGATTTGTCAATTCATTAGTCTATTCGTTCATTCGTTGCATCGATTCTATTAGTAATTAATTCAAATTCATAGCAAACAAACATTTTTTGTTCATCAATATTATTATTATTATTATTAATTATTATTAGTGTTTATGTTAGAGTCTATTAGTGGTAAACAATTGTTTTGTCGCTATATTTAATGCATTAATTAATTAATTTTAGTTAATGTTGAATAAATGGTATTACAAGTCATCGATTGAGTACTGATTGACAGCGAACCCAATGCCAGCCAATGCTAACCCAGTGTTGGCTAAGCGTTGACTCGTGTTTAGAGTCTTTAGAAACTTTAGACTTGGAGTTTGAGACCAGTTTTTATTAGTGGTCTTCAGAGTCAATACTGACTGTGACTGAAAGTGAAAGAAGATTTAAGACACGTTTTGGGCCTATAATTGGCACTCAAATAGTCAAAAGAATATTCTCTTATATATTGTATGTGTTGTGTTGTGGCCAACGGCCGTACGGGTAGTGCAGAGCAGAGCAGAGCCTAAACTAAATATAAATATATCATAATTTGTATTGAATTTCATCGGTAATAATAACCTCGATGTTAATGTTGATGTCGATGTTGATGTTGAACACTATTCCCGAATGCGGTTCCATTTTTTGCTATTCATTTGGCTCAAGTTAAGACTAATCTTGGTTATTGCCAATTATGTGATTGATTGGTATTACTGTGAAACTGGCGAGAAATGGCTTTTATTGGTCGGTGTGTTTGGGCGCCAACACTAGTCATGAGATGAGATGCATAACATGGATAACCTGGTGATCCCGCGTTAGGCTATTATTCTATTTATAGTGAATATATGAATGTTTAGGAATAGGAAAAGCGCCAAAACAGCAGCACAACAATACAGGCCTGGCTTTGGATGAAGCACTTGCACGTTGCACCGTTGCACCATGGTGCGATTTGGTGGTGCGATTGTGTTCTGCCACTGCTCACTCTGCACTGTGCACCTGCACATCCCTTGCCAGCCATTCGCGCACATTCCTCGACCCAATGTCCCCGATCTGGCCATATATTCAATTCAATTCAATTCAAGATCAATATCGACGCGAAAATAGCGCGACTTTTCTGTGTAAATAATATATCGCTTTTCTATAAACAAGTTATTAAACGAATGTTTTTTCTGCTCCGATAGTTATAAACAGTATTAACACGTTTTTGAAAATGCTTTCGACAAAAGCCTTCGAATTAATGTCCTTTAAGTTCAGGTTTTATTACACAAAGTTTTGACATTCAGTACAGAATTTGCGCCAAAATTTTCTTTACAGAGAATTACAAATCGTATTCAATAATAATAATGATTTACAAAATGCTATCAAAAAAATAATAAAAATCAAAAAATCACAAAATAATAATATTTATAAAATTCTAATCGAAATTCTCTCAAAAATTAATATAAAAATAAAATAATAATAAAATTAATATTTGTTTTCTGTAAATGAGATCTTTTTGGGCGAAAGGATTGACTTTTGGTTAATAACATAACAGATCTGCGATCGCAGGCAAAGGCGAGATGTGTTGCAGAAGACTATCCAAGAGAACAGGTATTGAATGTGTGTTTGGTTGAGGGCTGACAGGCATAGCATAGGCATAGCAGAGGCATAGGGAAAGGGCTCTTAGGGTTAGGTTAGCAGTGATCGACAACTGTTAGCTAAGGCTCGCTAAGAGTCACCTCGAGTTTGTAATAAGTGTGTTGTTTGTAAAGTGTTGCGAAACACGTTTGCAAATCAAATCAGTTGGTCTGCCATCAGAGGCAGAGGTGAACCCCTTTTGCAGTTTGATCGATGAACAGGTGCTGAGCTGGCAGTGGCCCGAATTGGTCGCCATCTTAGCCCTGATGGTCATAGCAGGGCATCAGTGGTGGTGTCAGACGCTGTCAGCGTTGGCGCGATCGCCACAACAGAGCGCTCGACATAACCACGACTTAAGCCAAGAAATAAAGAAAACTTTTGCCCAGAAATACGTCAGAAGAGAGTCTCCAATAAGGGATGGTTTGCACGACAGCCAAGTCTTGCCAAGTCTTGGCTCAAGTGTTGCCTCTTTTGGCTCTAACTTTGAGTTTGGCTAACATTTGGCGCTTTTCTTCTTCGACCAGAAACCCGCACAATCTGTGTGTTCACCGGATTGGACGCTCTCCCGACTGTCGCTGCGGGACTGACTGGTCACTGGCGTCCACTCGAATCGGCCCGCAATCGGTCGCTCTCTGTAGAAGTCAAAGTTCCATCGCTTCGAGTCCGTCGACCACTTACTCGCACTCTCCTCGTAGGCCATCCGTCGGTTCTCCTTCGGGTCGGAGGGACCGAACAGAGCCCGCGAGACGGGCGGTCGACTGCGGCTGAAGGCGGTCACAGATTGGGTTTGGTATTGGGTTCGGTTGTATTGGTTGTTGTTCTGGTCGGCGGTGTGTCGGTCGGTCTGTTTGCTCCACTGGTCGCGCGACGGAGAACTTCTTCCCACTGACCAAACGTTTTGGGCGACGTCTGTGGCACTCATTTCGATGACCAGTTGTCTTCTCATTGGTGTGCAGACACAGACACAAACATATCTTCAACGGTGCGAAAGTGATAATGCGATTGCAATACTCTGTCCGTAGCGTCTGAGCGGTGATGCGATCGCCACTCACTTCTCACTTCTTCACTCCAATCGACTCGAGTCGAGGCTCACTCCGAGTGCTCTCCTCTCTGGTCTCTCTCTGGTCTCTCTCTGGTCTCACCGATTGTTTTGCTCTGATGTGACTCAAAGCTGACTGACTCTGACTGACTCCGACTCGAGTGCTAGCCTTCAGTCGCTTCCCTATCGCTATCAACACAACATTGACTGTGCCTTCACTTCAAAAGGTTAATGCATTAACGCGACGACCAGTTATACAACTAATGCACTCCAATACACAAATTTAGTTATCCTGTGCCACAGCCCAGCACTGCCTCACCACCAGTACAGCCACAGCCAGAGCAGCACAATCACAGCAGAAGTGAGCCCAAGAGCCAAAGTGAGCCACACTCTCAGCACACAACACAACACACTATACACACTATACACCACACTCTGCTCACAACACTCCCAACACTCTCACAGCTCCCATCAGTCCCTCTCCAATGTCTGGCCAACGTGTGTCCACTCCCTCCCGAACCCTCTCCGCCGGACAAACTCACTGCTGGACTCAGTGCTGGATTGAGGGCTAACCTAACCTAAGCTAACGTCAGAACCACTTGTCTTGAAAGTCTTGGTCGAAGGGAAAGACGTTGCAAATTATCATTAGTTTGAGCGCTCAGTTCGAGACGAATATTGAGTCCGGGCTCAGCACAGAGTGTAATACAGTGCACACTCGATGGTGAGCCCAGCCGTCACCGTCAGTACAGACTGTGTTGGCTGTGTTGGGCTCAGTCAGTGTTGAGCTCCAATTGTGTGCTGAGCCGATTGGTGGCCACTCTCTGACGTAGTCCCGGGACTCGCATTTATTTTCTTAGTTTGTTGAGACTTAGCTCGGAGTCAGGCCTGTGCTCCTGTGCTGATGTGCTGGTGTGCCTGTCCTGCCTGTCCTGCCTGTCCTGCCTGTGCCCAGTGCTCACCACTTCTTCATCCCTCCAAAGGCCTCATTATTATAAAAAACTAACAGATTATTAATTTCAGTGCACTTTCTGTCGCCTCAAAACTTTTAGGGCTTCGCAGACGACCCGTCCTATAGTCGGGGCCCCACTTATACAGTAGCTGTCCCTACAGTCCCAGCACTACAGCCAATACATTAATTATTTCGATCAAAAAAATTATGCAATTCTTCGAAAGTCATTAAACATATATTAAGAGTTGTTTGCAGACATCCAAAGACATGAGAGGAACGACTGGCGAACCACTTATTGCTCGCAAATCGACACCAATTTAGTGCAGATATCAATAGATTGCGTTCAGTAGAGCCCTGGCAGTGATGACCAACACTTTGTTTGTTTGCATCGGACAGACAGTCAGACAAAGAGCCCAAAGCCTCGTCTCTTCAGGGATGCGCCGTTCGGTCGGCACTCGACCGCGATTTTGATGAAATGATCGCGAAATGCATTTCATTTCACACTTCGGCCCTCATTTGTCATACCATTCAAAGGCATTCAAATACTTGGGTTTAAAACTAAAAACTTTTGATTATTAGATTAGACTAATTGGCAGAATATGTGCACAACTGGTGAGCAACTGATCCGATGATTAATCGACTGCTCATCCGATGTGTGAAAATTACAATTAATTATTTCAAAAATTTCGTGTTTTTTCTTTGTTTTTGACATTTTATTTGAATTTCATTTAAATTCTCAATTTTTCAAAACACTTGGTCGTAATCCACGAATGCATCCGAAAATTGATAATCAAATTATGGAAATCATTGGTCAACCGATTGCACCGAATGTGCAAAGTTTTGCACAATTTTTCGGACAATCAATACAACGAAAGTTGAAAAGTTTTGTTATCCTATAATCTCTGCTTTGCTTTGTTTGTGCGATAGGTCTGAGAAAAGTGAGACAAAGATCGGACGATCGCCTCAAATGATCCGCAAACTCACTGACAATGAGAGGAGATTTGAAATAACGCCACAAAAGACACAAAAGTAATGATAAAAATAATAAATTGTCTCTCAATTCGAGCCAATGGTGTGTAGGATATGAGTCACAACTTATTGTGATTTTTGCAAACAATAAGCGAAACGAGACATCAAATTGAGTTTACTCTGGAGAAGGAGTGCTATTAAGAGCCGATTATTTCTTTGAGACGTCTTTATATCTGTCCATCAATTGACTCGATTCTGGACTCGGTTTCCAAAGTCATCAAAATCTGTTGGAATCGTTACCAAAAGTGAATCTGTTTTACGAAAAGACCATAAATATCTCATTTTCTGCATCTGCTCTCAAACTCTAATTAACCAATGGTCTCAAGTGTTGGTCCGAAGTTAGCGAACCAAACGAACCAAACGCTCGAAAACAGAGATCATTTCAAACTTTGGTTAGCGGGCTCTCAGAGGTCTGCCGTTGGATAAGGAGTTTGCGAGAAGTGAACACAAGTGAAGCCAAGTTTGTTGACTCTCGACGCTCACTGAAAGCTATGCAACGATTGCAATGCAATGCACAACATATCTCCATCTCTTTGCCGAAGACTCAACACAATCGCCTCAATGGTTACACTGACACGACTGACACTGTTCTGCACAGCACTGGAGGCACTGACACTAACCATAGCTCCAGGAGTTTGGAGTCAAAGCTTTCTTTTCAAAGTCAAAGCTCACTAAAAATGATCGGTTATTGCAATCGACCTCTTCGTGACCTTCGAGTCAATGAGTTTGGCGAACCTTTAAATTGTTGTCGACTTCTATCGACTTTGAGCTAACAAAACAAAGCGTTTGTTTGTGTTGGAGCGCACAGTGGGCTCACCACTCGCTAATTGGTGCCAATGTATCGAATGCATCGAATATATCAATATATCAATATATCAATATATCAAGCTAACTCTAGTCTAACTATAGCTATAGCTAACTCTAGTCAAGTTTAGTTGAGTTGAGCCAACTTTTGCAACAAACAAGTCGAAGGCCGTAGTGTTGAATGACTGACTGGCCATCAATCGCAATACGAAAGTCCAGTATTAATATCGAAACTCATATTTCATTTATCAGACAAAAAGTAAATGCAATTAAAGCCGAACTCAAGTCGAGTATGAAATGTGAAATATGAGCGCAAATGTTGTATAATA
>JAQGBE010000013.1:0-44046 GCA_034698225.1 Scheloribates latipes | reverse complement strand
ATTTTTGGATACATTTCCAATTGATTTTCCACTACATTTCATATTGATTTTGAGGCCTAATTTTCCAAAATCAATTATAATTGTTTTACTTTGCGAAAAAAAGATTATTGAGACCAATAATTGATACTTTTGGTTTTTGTGTGTAAGTTATTATTAATAACTTATTCAAAACAACTTCAATCAAATAGAATAAATCAAATGAAGCCAATCAAATATTTTTATTAGTTTCAAAATAATTTGAATCAAAGTCAAGTTCCATATTAATCACCAAGATCATTCTATTAAATTACTAATGGTTGTTTAATAACCCAATTATAGCTACTTCCAAGTGAACTAGGTACAATCAAGGCAATTACCATTGAAGTCACAATTTATTCACAATTTAAGTATAGATTTCCTCCAATAGCTAATGATAATGATTTTATATGCAAGTTGGATAAGTTTCCTGCAAATGCTCATGCAGTTCATAAAGTGGTATAATAGGCTAGATGATCAAGATGTCCTAAGATATTATACCCGTTTCAAAATCGAAGAATAGTTTACTTAACCGGAATCAAGTCCTTTGTGATCCAAATAAGTGAAAACTTTCCGGCTTTCCATTGAATTGCATGAATTCACACGCACTACCTAGCTTGTTTCGTGTAATTAGATTCGAGATGAATGGGCCGAACTTGCTAGTTGAGTGTGTCACTGAATAAACAGTCAATCAAATTGCTGTTTCAAATGTTATTAATGGTTGGAAAGCAAACAATTGAATGAATTGAATGAACGTTCGGATTGAATCCAAGGCCGGCGAACGTGAATCGCATCCATCGATCAGTGATATCTGCGTAAAGACTAAAATGAATTAACGATCGCTCCGTTCGGTCCAACTCTAGTTGATTGATAACTTAACTCTTGACTAGCGATCAATCGAAAAGTGATTTCAATGGAAAACGGGAACAAAAGTGTCGCTCCAGAAGAGGACACAGACTTGAGTTGTGGAATCGGCGGTTGGCGTCCGGAATGGCTGCAGCGGTTCGCCTCACCCAAAGTGTTTCTCATCAACTTCTCGCTGGTGGCCATCTTCCAAGGTGCCAGCTTCACCTACCTCATCGGCTCGATGACCACTCTCGAAAAGAGATATGGCTTTGAGAGCAAAATCTCCGGATTTATTCTCATCGCAGACAATATCAGTCAAATGTTTATTAATCCATTCATCGGATACTTGGGTTCCAGGTATAATCGGCCGGTGATTATGGCCATCGGCGAGATGATCGTGGCACTGGCATGCTTTATATCAGCAAGTTAGTATATGTCGTTGTCAATTAAATGTAATGTAATGTAATTGTGTGTAATTGGTGGCGATTAGTTCCTTACTTCATATACGGTGCAAATTACGACTTTCTTAGTCTCAATGCAACCGCTCAGTCAAAATTCGAATTGTGTGATGTGAGCCGAAGTGATGGCTGCGATGGAGACAAGACAGTCACTAATTGGTCGGCTGTTGGCATCTTATGGGCCGCAAGTTTTATCAATGGCATCGGATATACCGGTCAGTCATACAATTGAATTGATGTGAACTGAAATATTGAATCAGAACCTGTCTGATTGGTTTAGCATTCTATACGGTCGGTCTGCCATATCTGGACGACAATACTAGCAAAAAGAACTCCCCAATGTATTTGAGCTTTTCTGGATCCATCAGATTATTGGGACCTTCGCTCGGATTTCTACTTTCATCCTATTGTTTGAGTTTATTCGAGAATCCGTTATGTGAGTCAATTAATTGTCAACTACTTTGGGCTAATGATTGTGCTCGAGCCCAGATCACCCCGACATTGAGAGGAAGGACCCGCGATGGGTGGGAGCTTGGTGGCTGGGCTTCATCGTGATCGGGGTCTGTATAGTGATATTCTCGATTCCAATGCTGGTATTCCCGACTCACATGAAAAGTCAAGTCAACCCAAAACCAACCGAAGAGAGCAACAGATCTGAAATGTTTGAACAGTTGAAGCGAGTTATGACAAATCCTATATTTGTGTTCCACACGTTTGGAATGTGTTTGCGACTATTGGGTTATCTAGGCTACTATTTATTCAAGCCCAAGTACATCGAGGCTCAGTTCAAGATGTCGGCATCCAATGCCAACTTCTGGACCGGATTTCTTAGTATACCGACGATGGCTATCGGAATAATGGCCGTCAGTTTGTATTCATTAACTCTTTCTGATATCTAATATAATTTGTGCCAAAGGGAGGGGTATTCCTATCGAAATACAGACCCAACGCCAGAAAAATTGTGATTTACATCTTTGCCATCGATGTCCTAACAAATTTGGCCATTCTTTCAGTGATGTTTCTAAAGTGAGACACATTTACATGGTTGTCACTTGTCTCACACCAACTTTCCATCCAGGTGCGACCATGCTTCCTTCCTACAAACATCTTTAATTGATTCCAGGTAATTTTTGAGCAAGTCTAATTGCTAATTAGTCACTAGTTGATTGCTACTAATACCCACTAGTCTGCAACTGACCAATAACTGCAACAATCAGTGTCGATGCACTAAAAACTATTTCCAACCGGTTTGCGGCGACGACCGCCACTCAAACTACTTCAGTCCGTGTCACGCCGGCTGCACCCGCTTTGATAAGCAGTCCTCGGTAACATTGATCTTGTTTATCAATCGATATATTACTTGTGTTTTTGGCTCCGATCAGAGATTCACTGACTGTTATTGTCTGTCGAGCGGCGACTCGTTCGCCACAAACGGCTATTGCGAAACCGATTGCAATTTGTTTCCCTATTATATAAGCATTTTGGGCGTGGCCGGGGTCATCATGTCGACCGCCAAAGTGGGCGATACCCTTATAGTCTTGAGGTCTGATCCAATTTACAGCTTCACAGAATCATAGTCTCATTGTTTCAGATGTGTTGAGCCTAGAGATAAGACCTTCGCGATGGGAATCATTGGCAGCTTTCTAGCGATTCTAAGTATAAAAACAGTTTTGTTTAAAATCTCATTTGAAATCTCATTTGTATTTTATTCAAAAAGCTTTCATTCCTTATCCGCTTATATTCGGGACCATCACTGACATGGCTTGCATTGTCTGGAAGGAGTCGTGCGGAAAGACAGGCAACTGTTGGCTCTACGACATCGAAAAGTTTAGGTATTGTCACCAGAGAGTCAAAATATATGCATTATCTAATGTTGCATTATCATATTTGGACAAGTCTAACAGTTCCGTTTATCGATAATGATTTTGTATTTCTGCTATTGTTTATAAACATATAATAGAAAATGATTGAGTCAGTAAAAATCGATCGTCGTTTATAAGCAATAATCGACAATCTTAGACATTTGCGAATGCACACAACATTTGATTACATATGCATATTATTTGACTCTTTGATTGTCACCAAAACATCGATTCATTTAAACAATCGTCCGATTCGTTGTCACAGATATTATCTGCACTTCAGTTCATTCATACTAATTATGATCGGAACTCTATTCTTGGTTCCCATCATATTCTATGCCAATCGCATCGAAAATATGTTCGAAGACGACGACCAAAACGAGAACAAACTCTATGAATTGGGAACCGTTAACAATGGCTATGATAACAATGGTGATAATGGCAGGATCAGTGTGGCCAAGATCATCACCAATCTGGCAGAGGAGCGGAGGAAAGAGAGTATCAAGGATTATGAACTAGTCCATAGAAAGAACAGTTTTGTCGCATTTTGAATTGTATTTATAAGCGAGGTGAGATTTTCATTTGCATATACAAGACAAACATTTCTCATCTGAATTGAAATTCCAAACATATGTTTGGTTTGTAACAAACATTTCTGTTGTTTGAAGTTCTGTTAATAACTGCAAATGACATCAATTAGTAATTCATTTATAGACTGAATGCAAACTCATGTAAAGCGCCTCAAAAGTTGATGGATTCGATTCGAAGGCATATATTTATTACCATTTTTGTGATTATTTTCTCAATTTATTAGAGTTATGAAATGTTGTGTCAATAAAATTGTAATCTTGCAAGTCACAAGTCAGTTCATTGTTAAATGATGCAAATTGTTCTTTGCTAATTTGATAAGACCTGTGTCTTCAGAGATATTTATGTTTTCAATCAATTGGTTTATAAAATATTTGTGATTTGGATGCGAATGACACGGAATGAGAGTCAAAGACATTATTATTATTATTTATTAGTATTTGTTCTCCAAAAACAATACAAACTCTTTGGTTAGGCAAACATAAAACAAGTCTTCAATCGTTCCATCACTTAATAGTCACTTAGCGAGAGGTGTGGTCTCCGGACAGTACCTGATTCTAAACGGATTGTTGTTTTCGTGAGACATAAAAAATGATTTGCTGAACAAGTGGTCCGACAGCGCATCGGAGGTGGCAAACAGTGGGCTAATTATAACCGTTATATCATTGCTATCATACGATTGGCGGCAATACCCGTCTCTTAATTGGCAGAAGTCGGTTGAGTGGAGGCACTGACGGACCGCTAAACCAAATCAATGCTATTTTCGGATCTAAATTAGCGAATCGTTTGACCCAATCTGTCACTGAATGGGTGCTTAACCGCGATTCCGAGAAGGAGTGACACAAATGCCGAACCAAACAATAGAGCTCTCGTCCGAACAGATGACTTCACATCGGAATCGATTAGTTGTCGAACCACTTGTCCGACCTCTCCATCACTCCATCACTTTTCTGCCGCTCCCGTCATAACAATATTTGTCTAAACATTCGACTCTTCGACTCTTTTCTTCTAGAGTTCTGATAGAATTAATAGACAAAATAGTGTCGATGTTATTGTCAATGCGATTGTCTGTAATGATGTAGAGATAATCTACCGAAACAATCGTCGATCAAACAAATTGTCACTAAAGGTAATCAATAGAGTTGTTCATTTTAGTAGAGTAATTGAAGCTCGCTCATGATTTCAGTTGATTGTGATTGTGAAACATCACTAACCGATTGGATAACAGATATCAGAATAGAAGTTCAAATGTCGCACAAAATGATTCTCACTCTCGGAGAAGAAGATGCGCTTAAAAGCCAAAATTTGTGTTCAAATGTCGAAAAGCCATTCAAAGCGGAAATCGTTTGGAAGAATATATTCCTCATGTCTTTACTACACATCAGTGCTGTTTATGGCGTTTGGATTACGTGTTTTCGGTGTAAGTGGCAAACCATTTACGCCATGTATTTCTTCGGACTCACTTCGGCCATCGGCGTTCTGGCCGGCGCTCACCGACTCTGGTCTCATCGCGGCTACAAAGCCAAGTGGCAGCTCAGGGTATGTTCCTTCTGTAGTTTTAACATGATTAACTTAAAGTTGGTAATTCTATTAAATCAGTTAATCTTGGCGTTCTTCGAGACAATGGCTCTTCAGAACGACATCTACGAGTGGTGTCGCGACCACAGAGTCCATCACAAGTATAGTGAGACCGACGCCGATCCGCACAACTCGAAGCGCGGCTTCTTTTTCGCACACATGGGTTGGCTTTTGTGTCGCAAACATCCCGATGTGAAGACCAAAGGCTCTGCAATTGATTTGAGTGATGTCTGGTCTGATCCGATTGTGCGCTTTCAGCGGCGGTTCTATATACTGTTGGTCATAATGATCTGGGGAGTCATCCCGTCATATGTTCCCCACTTCTTGTGGGGTGAATCAGTCTGGAACTCATTCTTCACTTGCGTTACACTTCGCTATACATTTGTATTACACAACGCATGGCTCGTCAACTCTGCCGCTCACTTCTACGGATCCCGACCTTACGACCAGTTCTTAGAGCCGCGCGACAACCGGGCAGTTCAATACCTGGCTCATGGAGAAGGTGAGAATATCGTTATCGTTTGTGCGAGTGATCAACAATTGACTTTCTGCTAGGTTATCATAACTTTCATCACACTTTTCCATGGGTTTGTATGATAGCATAGAATCGGTTTGGAACTAATTCTGCTGTAATGTTAGGATTATTCAGCAAGCGAATTGGGCTGGCAATGCAACTTTAACACGGCCACATTATTTATTGACTGCTTTGCTCTGATTGGTTGGGCCTACGATCTGAAGAAGGTTCCCGAAAATGTGGTCAACCAAAGGAAACAAAGAACGGGCGAAAAAGACTTTCGCAGAAACAGTACTTTTTATGACTATCTTTGTGGTTGTGTTATCACTGCCCTTCCAATATGGCTCTCATTCCTGGGTCGTTTCATATTACCGCCTATTTTCCAATATTTATCGATAATTTGACAGATTTTCGATTCTTTGACAAATTGACAATAAGAAAATTAGATAAAACCCTTCACGAGTTAAATATTTAATTGCCAAACAGTCGATGAAATTTGCACTTATTCTGTATATTGAAGTTTTAGAATGTTAAAACTTGTGCGCGATCGTGTGCCATGAATCATGATAAATCAGTGAATAATTATCCGAAATGACGAATTAAATTAAATTTTTCAGAAAAAGTTTTCAGTCGACGTTATTTTGAATCCAATGGTAATATTTAGATACTTTTGTGTAAACGTCGGGCGCGTTATATGTATGGCACGGAAGTGAGAACGAGACGAGTCCGACCTGAAGTGCTCGACCCTCGCGGTATGTGATTAGGGGTCCGCCTGAGTCACCCATATATGCGCCCTTTGAATGCGAATAATTTGATTGAAATCGAATCGCTTGAATGTCACTTACATTGCACTGTCCATTCTTGGGAGACCCGGCGCACATCATTCGATCGGTGACTTTATATTCTTGGAAGTTATATATTTGGCGACATTTGTCAATATCGAAGACAGGAATGTTTATCTTTTTCAATCTATTGGGTAGAAATCCGGCCAAATTGGCGAACAGACCATCGCTGGTCATTCCCCAACCGGCGACCACCACATTGTCGGTGATGTTTACGTCGGAATCGGGAATACAAATTGCATTCACTCTTTCGTTGAACATAATCGGACGACTCGTCTTAAGCAATGCGATGTCGTTTTGAGCCGACTTCTCGTCCCACCCGTCGTGGACAACGATCTTTGAGATAGTTATCACTTGTATCGATGGCTGGATTATTGCGCCCCTCCAGTGGTCAGTTCCGATCACAGCTCTCAACTGATACGGAAGTATTTGATTGATCATCCTTTACATGATTTTATATTTTAAAATCTTATTCAAGTAAAAGGTTGTGATAATTACCCGTCGACACAATGAGCAGCCGTTAAAAGCCAGTCGTGGTTTATAATGGAAGCGCCGCACAGGTGCCTGTAGTGAGGGATCGGAAGAAAGCCTCCCAAAGTCATCTTCTGGAGCGAGACCTGCCACGGGAACTCCTCAATCGACGCCTCATCGCCACCAATCACCCGACCGTTTCTGCTGTGTCTAAATCTGCCGCAATTGTCTTTGTTAAAATTGACAAGGGCAGACAAGTTGATTGGCAGCGATATTAGAATAATTAGTTGAAACTGTTTGAAATTGAACTTGCACATTTTGACAAAAATACTGCAACTTTGATGTGAAAAACTATCGAAAGTTTTAGTTTATATAGAACTTGCAAACTAAACTAAACTAAGCTAAACTTGCCCACTTTCTCTTTCGATTACTAGACAAATGTGTCAATACTAACCAGGTTTAGGTCTATTGATAGTTCACATCCGGACGATTGACTCTGTTATCGATGAACTGATTTCTCTCATTGTTTTCCAGACTTTCGCTTTCATTTAGAAATTGAGTCAAATCGTGGTTTAAATGTTTCGAAACAATAATTGGATTTCAGGGATAACAAGGTTTGGCCTCACAGACAGACAGCGATGCAAATGATGTGCTGATGTGATGGCACACAATCCCAATCCTAGATTACATTTATTTCAGTGAAAGAATAACTAATTCGCTATCATAAACAAATACTTCGATTAGTTATCAGGTTATTTCAGACTAGAATTGTCTAATACATATAAATGTATAGGTTATTCTAGTCAATTAGAAGTAGGTGATTGAATATTGATTAAGTTCTCGTTGAAATGTGATGAAATAGAATTTTCACTACATTCGATAGATTACTTAGATTAGAATATAATGCTATTCATCATTGAGAATGACTTACATTGCGATAATTTGCAGCTGAATTTCACTTATTCTCACTGATATGGCGATAACTTTCTCTCTTTCACACCAATGATATGATAATAAATTTCTAAGAACTGTCAAATAGCAACTGATTCGCTGTTAAATTCCGAGTTTAGTTTACTATTCACCACATTTGATAATAGACTTGTAATAGACATATAATAAATCGAAAAGTTTTCATTAGCTCCAACCACCACCACCACCACCACCACCACCACCACCACCACCACCACCACCACCACCACCATGCTAGTCTATAGATAGTTACGTATATAAATACGTATTAAATCTCAGTGCAGTTTAAACGGCTTAAGTTTATGGAAACATCGTATGTGTTGAGCCCTTTTGTGAGCCCATTGTGTGAATGACACCTATTATTGCCTGAAAGCGAAGAAATGTTTGTTTTGTAAACAAATCGTCGATTGAATTAAAGTCTTAATTATTTTTGTTGTCAACCAAATGGAAATCCAAAATGAGTTGACCGACGAAGAAGTGACACAAGAGATCACTAATTCATTTCCATTTATTGTCCAAAAGTTTGATTTTTTGGTCAAATATCTGAAGGAAGACGAAGACTCGCTTCTGAAGTCACGTAAAGTCCAAATCACATGTTTTGATGTCAACCGAAACTTCTTCGCCTTCGGGACCTCTTGTGGTCGGATCTATTGCTTCAGAAGGCATGTCATCGATACTCGACAGATGATTAAATACCGTCTGATATCGAGTCGAATCAATTCAATTAAGTTAATTACCGACGAGTTGTTGTCATTCGTCACCGATTCGGCGGTCTATGTCTGGAACCGTTTGAGTAAAAAGTTTCTCTACGGCTGGAAATCGCCGACAAAAGCGGTCATTACTTGTTTGCAGACATTCCTCTCAGTCAACGATCAAAATCTGCTGATAATTAGCGGCGATTCCGACGGTTGCGTCCGTTTTCACGATTTGGTCCAATGCCAACAAAACGTTATATTCTGTGACATCGGTTATCAAATCATTCAAATCGAGTTCATCGACAGCCAGACCCTTCTTATCTCCACTACATTCAAGACAGTTATAATTCAAAATATATTTTCCGAGCCGTCTAAACAAAATTTGATAAACGTTGGCAAAAACGAGCGCAAGAGTTGCGGCAAATTTGGAGCCGTTTATAGCCATCTATTGAACACTATTTACGGTTCGCGACCTTCGCTTCACTTAATCAAAGCCGAACTCAACGGCAATGTCATCGAAACCATAAGAGTCAATAACATCCAGGAGTCTGAGTGCCCGCAACCGACTCCAGAGTTCGTCCCTAAGCCTATCACAGGCAAAGTCCAATACAAACTCGGAGTTCTTCAGCTCTTCTGCAACGATCAGTACATCATATCTAACAACGACTCGAGTCTATTGATAATCAAAACCGACGGCCAGTTCTGTATGAAAGAGAGAATCGACAAACTAATTGAAGCGAAAATATCGGCCGCAAATAGCAATGAAGCGTTTCTTTTGCTAGAGTCAAAACTTGTTATTCGCATCCAAAACAAACAAGTTGATTGTTCCCAAATAGAGCTCAGCAGTGGCTCTGATGATAGTACCGTCTCTGGAGGTCAGAGCCAGGGCTCGAGCTCTGACTCGAAGAGCTCTACCGAATCGCTCCTCAGTCTCATCAAAGGACCCATTATTTCGAATCCAATTTCCTTTATCGACGACGAACTGAAGAAAGTTTTTGACTTCAATAAAATCCAATCAAAGTTAGCGGAGAAATACAACAAATTGTCGACATCTATATTATCGACAATTGATTCGCAAATTCTTCCAAACAGCGATAAAAATGTTTTCGTTACAGCAGAAGACGAGAACACAATCAATGAGTGCATTGACGCCAACCAGACTTCCACCAAAGAAGCCGACGATCCGGAGATATTGTCTCCTCTGGTGATCGCCAGAAAGGGAAAACGCAAAACACGCACAAACGGTAGCGACTGTTCAGCACTCAATTACGGGTCAACTGATAACAATCAAGTAGAAGACGTTCCAAAGACCAGTCCGATTAAACCCAAAGACAAAGTGTCAGATAAAGACGATTCGGCTCAAAGTCCAGAGCAGTGCGAGACAAACGATGACAATCGCCTCCAAATGATATTAAGTGCCTATAAAGAAGCCAATAACCTGACTAACAACGAGACCAATGAAACCGGTGAAGTCGACAACTTCAACCTGGACTCTGACGACGGTTTGCCACATGATGTCCAGGTTTCAAGTAGTCCTCAAGAAGTCATTGTTCCTGAGAATAACAATTCAATTGATTCGATAACTAAGAACCAAACACTCGTTGAAGAGGTCGTCGAAAGACCGAAACCTATTGTTTGGCAGCAATTCGATCGAACAAATGCTGACTCTGTCTTAGAATTTGTGACATTCAGTGCAAAGGGATATAACAGCAAAACCGAAATCGGCTTAATTTGGTTCATATCGAAGAACAGCAATACTTTGCTATACTATCCGAGCTTTGAATGTCTAAAAGTCGGCAAAAGCCGTGTTGTGGACATCACTTGTGCCAACACTTACGATCTCTTCGCGCTCACAGACTCGGGAGAGATCTACAAAAGAGAGGGAATGGATGCGACGAAACCCGTGGGAATCAAATGGAAGCAAATCAAAAGCAATAGAAACAAATTCAAGATAACATCGATCAGTTTCAATTGGAAGGATTCGATCCTCTGGTGCTGTGACGCCAACGGCGAGACTTGGATTTTCGAGATCTATGGCCAGAAGTGGACCCAAAATAAAGACATGAGTTCGCTCTCAACTGAGATGAGGAAAGTTTCGGTTTCTCCGAACGATTGTCGTATAGTTTGGGGTCTCGACAAAAACGGACGGATTTTCGTCAGATCTTTCTCTAAATCGGGTGATAAACTCCAGCAGATCTGTGGCGACAAATGGCTTCTGATGGACGGCATTTTGGCCACAGATATAGTCGTTACCTGTGATAATAATGTACTGATTGTGGTTCGCGACGAAACAATTTACAAGAGAACTGCACTGATCAGCGGCAAAGACAGACTCAACGAGTGGCAGCCACTGGTCGGCCCCGATCTGCCGCGAGGCGACACTTTTGTGGCCGTTTCAGGTCTGACTGATCCGAATATCTCCTATGAAACTGACATTTATTTCATGATTCAGTCACTGAGAACAACGAGATTATTGCGATGACCGATAAGGGCTCGGTTTGGCACACATTCGGTCTGATGAAGAGGACGTCCACTCTCGAGGACATGGATTGGCTGATCATCTAATGCTTGCGCTCTTACCAACACATAACTCATGTTAACCTCCAAATTGTAATTAGAATTGAATTATTACTAAATTGTATTTTTAACGACAAATTGATTTCAATTTATATTCCAATTTTAAAAGTTTTAGAAATTATGAAAACAAATCAGTATTTTTAACTAAAAGTATTTTAGTAAACGAACTAAGTCTCGAAAAGTTACCCTATAATGTTAATCCTGGTTATACCATGAATAAAAGCTATTCCAGATGGTCTTGTGCTGGTCGACCACAAGGTCACTGATCATTTCCAAGCGACTCTCTCTCTCTCGTCGATCAGTTGCCGTACTTTTTGAGTGGCGTTTGTTTTTGTTATTGTTTTGAATCGACAAATGAGTTGCTATTGAACTGAATTAAAAGTGATTTAGCGGTTCGTTAGTACATCGGTGACCACTCGCCGCCCGAAGCCATGTCCGCCGTGAGTAGGGAACTGTTCGAGGGTCTTAAGGAGAGGGCAGTCAATTGTGTCAATGATCCCAATTGGGAGACAATCGAGTCTTTCAGACAATTCATCGCCAAATGTGATAACAATTTCGTCAATTCGTTATATCAATACTCGATATTCCCGTTGCGACACATTATCGCTAATTTGCATCAAATCCCGACTAAGTATGCGCTAATTGTCACATGAATTGGTCCACTAATCGCTTGTCTTCAGTCTAGAGAGGACTCTGATATCCACAGTTGAATGTCTGACATTGATCTTTGAAAAGTCGCGAATCAATCGGTTCGACATCTTTGCCGACCTCTTCACCAATTTGTTTCATCTCATTGACGATAATAGATATCTCATATCTGGTAATTTTGTTGATTATCTCTTAAGAACTTGAATAACGTTAGCGTTTCACAGACAAAGACTCGGATTTCAAGGCGACTGAAGATCTAATCTCAAGTGTCATAAAGTGCGCCAAAGCTTTGATACAAAGCGGTGACAATAGTCTTGTGCCCGATCTGGTCAGTCGAGAGTTCAGTCCCCAGATCGGACACGCAATCCATACACTCCTGAGTGTAGCAAATAATCAAAAGTACAGTTGTCTAAGAGTGGAAGCGATCGATGCAATCCATTGTCTGATCGACAAATGCAAACTGATTTCGTCAAAAGACAAGTCTGAGTGCACTCCTCAAGACCTGATCGCATACTTCTTGCCCGGAATTTCGATACAAATTTCAAAACTAATAACAAGTGATGACAAACTCAACCGAAAAGTAATCGATTCGGCGCTCAAACTCTTAGGCAATACCATTGTCTTTGTGTTCGAAGATATTTCGTTTGAAACGTCTGAGAATTGTGATAAGAAAATAGCTAAAGAGTCCGATCCGGAGGACAACCCTGTGTTCTATGTGGTCAGAAATAAGACGTGGTTTGAGGCCACAACTGACAAATTGTTGATCATATTCGACAAAATAATTTTGTGTCTGATATGCCACCAAAACTCCGATGTGAGGCAAACGTTGGCCACATTTGTCATTCATATGCTAACCAACTGTTCTTCACTGTCAACCAAAAAGTGTTTGTCTCTTCTTCTGAGAGTTCCGCTGACATACCTGAGCGACGATTGCGAATCTTTGCGTTTCAAATGTGATTCATTTGTGGCAAAGTTTTCGGCCACTAATGTCAGCTGTGATTCCTCTAAGTCTTATCTGGATATAATCGAAGACCAAATCTATTCATATATAACAAGTTTGCCTCGACTGATAAGGAATGGCAGCGACAGAGAGAAAGTTACCTCAATTTACTTACTCTACGGTCATCTCAAATGTTTGGACACAAATGGCATCAATTATCTGATTTATTCGCTTCAACACAAACAGCAGCTCTTCGACTGTCTGATCGATATCTGTGCCTTCGATGATCATGGAATTCGTCTTCTGGAACAAGTATCCAATGCCGAAGCGATAACGGACATCGACGACAGGCACTCGCCTCACAAATGGATTTCAAAAAGTTTTAAACATTTAACGGAAGAAAAGTGTGTCAAAGCTGTTACTGATTGCTGTCAACTGATTGCTTCCAGAGTTGAACCTCAGATTCTGATCGACTATTTGACTGATCTGTTGACTCAATCCAAGTTCAATCCCAGCGTTTTGTTCGTTTCCAATCAATTGGTGTCCAATATCCAAATTGACTTCAATCAAATCGAAGAACTTTTAGAACTTTATATACGAAATATCAATACAATAATAGACGACAAGACAATAGAACAGATGAATAAAGACATTCTCAGACAGTGTCTTCTCGTCGAAGGACTCACAGCTTTTCTACACTTATATGACACCAATTCGTCTCACAAATACCTAATGATCTCAATCTTCCCATTACTCGAAAGTCTCGGCGCTTCCAATCAGTCAATCTTCGAGACCTCCTATAGAGCGCTGACATTAGTGTCGCAACACTTCAGCTATAATTCACTATCGCTTTTAATCTCAGATAACATGGATTATCTAATTAACTGGATTTGTATTAATCTGAAACACTTCACAGATAATCAAAGAGTTCCAATTGTCATCAAAGCAATGCTCAAACATTCCTCGGAAGACATCCTTCACTTGTTTGTTGACGCCATCAATCAGATAATTGTTGTCTTAGATTCATATTATTCAACACAAAGCTTACCTTTGATGCAAGTCTTGTCTGCATTTGTCTCAACTCTTAATCATTATTATCTGAAACGAGAAGAAACTTCTGGTAATTGTGTGACCATTGATAGCCAAAGAAGGGATACGTTTGTAAACAGAAGCCAACATCTGATCGAATCGCTCCAAGAGTTTTTCAAAAATAAGAGAATCACTGAAGATTTGGAGGCCGACAACGAGTCGGTTAATGGCAGCAAAGAAGATCTCGATTGTCCAGAAGAGGAACAGAAAACTGAACTACCATTTTATGTGACCATTACTGAGAAAATATTAGACCGTTGTATACATTTGATGTCCGACAATGAGTCCAAAGTTAGACTCATTGTTCTGGATATTGTCATCGAAGGCCTCCTTCTGTTGAAGCCATTTGAAGGTAATATTTATACTTTTAGTTATTTAGTTATTTTCACTAACGATTATTAATTTCAGATCACTTACTTCCGATGGCTCACCAGCTGTGGTCACCACTGGTCAACCGATTCGCCGACAAAGATATTATTGTAATTAAGCGTTCTTTTGCTTGCCTTCAGATAATGAGCAAAACGTGCGGTGATTTCATACGTGACCGCACTCTCAAAGAAGTATTTCCGAAAATCTTGTCGTTTTTAAGATCTCAGTCTAAGATCAGTTACAAGAAGGACAGAGCGTCGGCCTATAGGTTCACTGTTGGCTATCAGTTCCAAATGGAGATTCTTCGCGGCATCGGTTCGATTGCCGTTGACTTGGATTTGAGAGACAAGGAGTTGTGGCAACTGATTGTTGAGGTCATGCCTTACCTTTCGACTTACCAACCGATACCACTCCAGGAGTCAGCTATCATAGCACTGAAGACCATCTCTCAAGTGGACAGTTGTTCGCTATTCTACTACTTGAAGAGGACTCACACCGAAGACAAAACCGTTTATCACTCGGAGACCAATGCTTTCCATCGTTTGACGTTTGACCGAAACGACAAAGAATTCGCTAAAAATGTAACAAAAGTTTTAGAATATTTAACTAAAGACTAATTATGGGTTGGCTTTCGTTAGACTAATCGTTAATTTCAACTTTGTTATACAATCTTATTGTATATTTTTTAATAAATATGTTATCTGACATTCTATTTTGATGATCAAAGTAAATAAAAGACCATATTTTCTAAGGTTAGTTCGGTTCGACTCAAATATGGCTAAACTCACAAACGATTAGCGAAATAAATGTCAATTTCATCGAAAAAAGGGTTAACTCAACAGAAGATGAATGCGATTGCAATGATATAGAGATTTGATATCACAATCAGACCATAAGGTTTGCATCGGAACTAATAGCAGACAAGTCTATGGCCAGTCTGTGCACAGACTGTGTCATTGAATGGCAAATAATAATGGTTTGGATTAACAACACAATTGTTCACAAGTTTGACATATCGTATACAAAATACATTTGCGATTATATAACTGATCATAAGAATGAGAGCTTTATTTGAAATCGACAGATAGTGAACAACTAGTAAATCGATAATCGAATTGGCTTTTAATAAAACTTATTTAACTATAGAATTGGAGGCAATTTTGACGACTTAACAGTTTAAGTGATTTAAATGTTATACAATTTGTTAGTTAAATGAATTGAAACACAAATCGATTGTAGAAAACTCGATATGTATTGGAAAATCAGAACAAATTATTTTGAGATCTAATGTCATATCTATTGTTCGAAGCGTTTGGCAAACAGTCTAAAGTTGTTTGCATTCAACTTCGCATGGTTTTTGAACAAAGCGCTCAAACTAAACAAAGACGAACTCAACCAAATGACGGTTTGTTCATCAAACACGTGTATTGACGTCCATGTGTTGGACATGTGGGGAGTAAACGTTATTGACATCCATTATTTTAGTATTGCCACCTAGATTCGTCATTTTGAACAAAAAACCATGCGAAGTTGAGTGCTCACAACTTTATCAGTTCGGGAATTGTCTGAGTATTGAACGAGGAATGGATCGACAGTCGGAGAGAGAGAGAGAGAGAGAGTGATAGAAGGCCTAAGAATATTAGAAAATTCTTAATACAATTATTTGTTTTGTAAACTCTTAATTATAAAAAAATTGTTTCATAAAATTTGAAATTCGTTTTCAGTTCTGTTTCATTAAAAATAGAGACAATTGTCAACAAATAATATCAAACATTGCATTGCATTGACTAACAAATCGCTGAATAAAACTTTGCTCGAATCAACTTTGGTGTCCGGACCGGCCGTCGAGGCACAGCCACTCGAGTCAACTAAGACCTTGTTCGTTTGCCTAATAAGGCTTAATTTATAAGTAAATCCCATTTGGGATAAAGCAACGAACGCTCTTTTCATACTATTTATGAGTTAATTGTCACCTAAAACACATATATAAGCCAATGTTTATCGCTTGCCTTTGCGCTCGTTTTTCCAAACGGGATTTACTTATGAATTAAGCTATAATTGTCATACAATTGCATTTAATTGGCGAATGGGTGTCGGAAACAAGCAATTTTTTGAATGTAACCAGGTAATATTGAAATCAGATAGTTACAATGATAATAATAAACTCTTGCAACTAAAATAATCAAGGTGTTACTGAATTATTTGACTTGTATACTGAGTGACACATACGATGCAATCGATTGTATCAAACATTTACTTTTCGTAATTACAAATATTGAGCTTTTAATTGACTTATTAAACAAATTCTTTGGTCACTTGAATCCAATCGTCTGACAAAACCATTATTGTTATTGTTATTGCTGTCAGCAGTCAATCAGTTCGAGCGATCAGTCCAACGATCGGTTGATATATAAAGTCTTTCAGTATTGCAAAACAAAGTCCAAGACATGACTCGTCTTCTGGCGAACCGAAGAAAGTCTTGTCTGAAGTCTTGTCTGAAGACTTTGTCACTTTATAGCAACAAATTATTGAATAAGCAGTCGAAACACTGAATTGCATAAAACAACGGGTGATATGCCGGAAGTCCGTCTCATACGGGTGTAGTTCTCCGTAGGGTTTCGATCGCAAAGTCAGTCCTTCTGTGAGGCAGTTCTCGCGGATAGTCTTTGAAGAAGACGTCCTTTCTTTGGGGCGAAAACTCGTGCGAATAGTCTCTCATAATGTCGACAGACGTGGAGACCGTATTACAAGTGGTTTCCCTCGAGAACGGGGGGAAATTGAAATAAGTGAGGTCTCGCATGGAGTCCGAGATAGTCATGTTGGGCACTTGCAGACTCCCGTGACGCGACGACTTGAGCGGCTGCGGACACGGCGACGTCTCGCGGGACAACTCTCGGGTCCGACTGTACCTCCGGCCACGACTTCCGTGGCGTTTGCAGTACTGAATGGCATTGGCTTCAGACGGAGGTATCGGAGTCGGCAAGAACTCGATAAAGTGTTGCCTCTCGTACTCGATCTTATACTTGTATTGGTGGAGACGAATGTAGAGGAAGATGGCGAATGTGCCAGCTAGTTCAGACAGGATGAGCCCGCACACCGCGAACAGAAACGAGTAGCCGTACCGGTATTTGAACATTGGACCCTGGAAGGAGGACTTCGGCCGCAGCTTGTTGCCCACCTCGGCCTTGAACGTCGAAATGTAGATCACCATTCCGGCCAGGATTACCAGACCTAGGAGTGCACCGGATTTAACAGTTATAGAGTCAGTGGACTATTGAATTAATATTTTAGTGCAATTGCGAAACAGTTGTAATGGCTTTTGATGTTTAAATTATTGCTTGACTTTCAGAGATGACCAGCGGTTAAATCACTGGATCATTTTGGTATTGAGATATTTAGATGATAGATAGCCTCTTATATCACAACACAATTTTGCATAAACACACATCTTCTCAGACAATATATAGAATAGAGAGAAGAGAAGAACGAGAAAACTTTTAGGGACTGCTGCAGAAGTGATACCCTTTGAGTGATATATTCTGGTGATCTCTGAATCGCACTTCTAGTGGAATTAGGCTGACCTAGCTTAACATGAACAATTGATGAGCTAATCTAGTCTATACCTCAATAAGTGATTAGGTCTCACTCATAAATCTATTACAAGTATTGTTAGCGATTCTAAATATTGGCTCAGATTGAGTCAAAATTAAAGCCAATTAGATGTAAGAGGATATCAATCATTGCTTTTATTGATGTGAACTCGAGTTCATTCACAGAAAGCGAAGAGATTTTAGTCATATTAGTGATGATTAGTTGGCAATACCTGAAAGAATAAATGCAATTCCGGCGGCGAAAGTGAACACTCGTCTTCTGGTGCAGACGTGACCCAAGAAGCATAACAACTGGCCGATTAGCAAGATGAGAAAGCTGACCAGGATGAATATTGCCGCTTTCTTGGCCGCGTCTGTGCAGCGCAAACACCAAAAGCAAAAACAATTCTATCAATTATTCACTGGAATGGCATTCAGAGATGTTTTATTGAAATCAAGAATTATGTTAAACTAAATAATTGATTAGTCGCTCATCGCTGTGGCTATCAGTTTGAAAGGTTATACTAGTTTTCAATGGTAATGCCTTACAGGGTATGGCCATCGTTGAGTCGTTCGGGTCCGGACTGTACTCCTCTTTGGACAGATAGTCGACTACGAAACAGTGCATCAGTTTTTGTGGTGCTGTCCGACACGAGAGAGACAATTGAGTGTCAATTACGGCATAACATTGGGCTTTGGGTTCGCTTTTTGAATGTCAATTAGATATAAGTGACAAACGATTCGAGGAAATGACACAAAAAGACAATTCAATTACTTATTATAATTGAATCACAATTTCGTGGATAACTCTCTGCACGGAAAACATTGCAAGACTTTTATGAATTATTTATCGGGAAATCTGATTTTCAAATGGAATACAAATTGTTTTAAAATTTGCATCAATTGATCGGATTGAAGGCCAGAATGTGAGCCAGAGTGTGATCAAGGTGATTAGGGAGGAGACTCACGTTCATTGTGGCACAGCTGCCAAAGACCAGAAACCGTTATCTTCTCATTGTATTCCATCTCTGGAGGCATTGAGAACTTCTGGTAGTCTTTGTTTGTCATGTACTCAATGGTGTGAAGCCATTCATTGGTCAGAAGAGCTATTGCTGTCGATACGGATGAAGATATGGCTGTCAGAGGAGTCAGTGATCTGTCGGTGCGGACAAACCATTATTATTCGAGTCTCTAATTATTAAAAGGTTTTGATATATCGTTGAATGAATTCTCTCGGCATTTATTGTTTAGCGAAATTAATAATTGACTAGCTTTTATAAAAATTGACCTTTGCCTTGCTCATTTGACATTTGCAATTGATATTTACCTCAAAAATTTGATGGATTTCACTGACATAATGCAAAAAAATAATTATAAAGACAATTAGTCTAAAGATTGGTAACAAAAATGCATTTATGAATCACAAAGAATCGGATTCTCGATGTGAAGAACAAATGCTTTGGCAGGTCTTCGGGTGAGAACCGGTCGGCGATTGTGGTCTTCGCAGACATAGACGAGTGGTCTGAAGCTCAACAAAAAGCGTTCACCGAATGAACAGATTGTATCACAAATTCAATTAACAAACAAATTGATGGCAAATATGTCGAAAAGTCAATCAATTAGTCACACAATTAACACATTGTTCTCACAAATCAGTGACAATTCAGTCGTCAATTAATATATTATTTCAACATTTTTTAGAAAACAATTTGCAAGAAATCAAATTCAATGTTCGAAACATTAGTTAAGTGAGAGATGATTAATGAGGCGGTGGTGTCAACAGTGAGCTCGATCATAGTGACACTGATCACTGATCATAGTGACCGAGGCTATGGCTGCACTGCGCGGCCACCACTGGTCTGTGTGTCGGAGTTCGGAGCCATTTATTTAAGGCATTGCAAAACGTATTAATGGATTACATGAATATCATAAGAATCTAATGAATCGCTCGAAGAATGCGAGCCTTTATTGTCAAACAGCGATCATTAATGCGGAACTCAAGACAAGAGTCGAGAATATGGACGCAACCATTGGTTTACTACGGATGGGAACGGACTCACAGATGAGTTGAGCGCCAGTCTCTCTCATCCAGGTCTCAGTCAGTCTCTCAGTCCGCGGATTTTGAGTCAATGAGCAGATTCTCTGTCAACTGAACTCTAATTCTTAGTTTAGAGCAGAGTTTGAACACTGAATTCCATTGCAGTGCGACTGACATACAAGAAGTTCACAAAAATCAATACAATGTCTGAGCGCTCGTGAGAACACATCTCATCTCTCTTTCCATTATTTTGTTGTCTTCTCTGATGTGATGTCTATTTAATCAGCGATTTGTAAACAAAATAACCGGACATTAGATCAGACATTAGATCCGACTGTTTATTGATTTTCGTCGACCAAACTCTCCAAACACTCAAACGTTTTCGCAAAACCCACCGATTTTTGGGCACTATTTGTCCAACGAATCAATGGATTCTCGCAGTGATTGTGAGCCCAGATGTGTGCCAATGACAAACTGTGCCAAAAAGTGTCTAGCTCGCATCTTATCACATGTTTTTCTAGCAAAAATCACCACTCAATCGTTGGCTCTGACCATTTTGCACACTAATTCACTATTTTACTCAATTGGAACACAAACAGCATGTCATACTTTGATTTTGATAATAACGAATTGGAATTTAAATATTACCCAGACAACCTTCGAGTTATTCAATAATTTTTAATGAATAAATTTTCATTGTAACGGTAAAAACTTTTGCACTATGCCACTTTTCCGTTTAAACTTAGAATCTTTATTGAACGAAAACAACTTGAGCTATCTAATAAATTTAAAAACCTCCATGTTAATGATATCATATAGAACCAAAATTGAACGGATATATGAATCAGAAATAATAATTATTGCATGAAAACATTGGTTTGATGACAAAATCGTCGATTTGAGCATGATCCCCAAAAAATACAGCAAACAATATGGGTATAAATTGAAAGGCATTTTTATTCTACACAAGAATCTTAAAAGAAAGTTTTGGTATTTTTTGGGGATCAAGCTCATTTTTGATAGATTGGAATTTTGGTCCTTTATTTCAATGATAGATTTATAGATCTATATCACAATGTTGCCCATCTGAAAATTCAATGTATGCTGGTCATTATGATTTTTAGTTTTTGGTTCTAGCTCGTCCCGTTCAGATTTTATTCAAGTTTGAAAAAGATTGGATCTGTTGGGCGACCTAATAAAATAATTGAGCTAGGCAAATAATTCTTCCATATTTATTCATTTTAGACAACTCTCTATCAATGATAGAGATTATAATTTATTCTGACACATTTTGCGATCTTATGACATGCTCTTTGTTTTAAATTTAATTGTCGTTTAATAAACATTTGATTAAATATAACAAAACTTAAATATTTATTAATAATTACAAACATTTCGTTAATATTAAAAATTTGTTCCATAATTAAAACAACGTATATTCAACTCACAGTATTTATAACTTAACATTATTATCCATATTTATAATACAATTTACAATTATTTAACATATCTACTAATGGCTAGTTCGATGAGCAGGGTCATATTTACACATCTACAGTGCAATTTATGTAAGAAACTGGTTACTTGCACCAAGATCAACCTTAGTATAATGGATTTGATCCCAATATTCATCCTAAACTTGACTCCGGATTTGGCGTAATATTCAAATTCAGTATTACTGACATTAAAATGCTTTAAACGATAAGACTTCTTATCATTGCATTGATTGACAAGTAGTGACCAATTATGCCATTTCTATGTAATCGCAACTCGTTTTGCATATGAAAATGTCATTGTTTACACAGAATCCGGTGTCCGATCTAAATAATGTGACCAACGATGAGTCAGTGGTGGCCAAGCAGGGAGTGGAGGGGGAGTAGGGTGGTAGGGGAGTAGGGTGATAGGGGAGTAGGGTGGTAGGGGAGTAGGGGAGTAGGGTGGTCTATCCCCCTGTTAAGATTTTTGGCGATTCCCCTTCTGTTAACCCCCTCCCCCGAGAAGAAAAATTAATGCGGCGCGATTAATTAAGCGGCCATTTTCGGCAATTTAAACTGGATTAAAACTGAATTTAAACTGAATTTAGCCACAATTAAGCTTAATTAATGTTAATTTAACTAAATTAACGCCGAAATAGGCAATAAAATCGAAAGAACAGCTTAAATCGGACGTAATTAAGCTTAATTTAACTAGATTTAGCCAAAAATGGCGGGAAAAATTCGCCTCCCTGATCCCCTTTGAAAAGAAAATTTTATCGACCCCCCCGGCCGGCTGAGCTTGGCCACCACTGACAACGAATCTAAGCCGAAACGATCGGTAAGTGATTGGCCTTTAAATTAATTGACAGCTAATTGTAGAAAATAATTAGACAAATACCTAGATGCAGATTATATTCAATATACAGAGAGCCAGACAGTGGGCTACCAGTCCTTTCAAATTGAAAATATGTCACAAAAATGCTGTACAAATGATTTCGACTAAGGAGTAGAAAAAGTGATTATCTTCTGGTAAACTAAACCGCGATTCGTTACGTCAACCCAACTCAGGTCGAAATCTACTAATTAATTAATTACTAAGCATTTGCTTCTAATTGGTTTCTAGTTGGTCTCGCCAAGTGGTCAAGCTTGATTTGGCTATCTTGAGTTGGTCGCTAGCTAATTGATCTAATCGATTGATCTAGTTCGTAATGTCGATGAGTCGTTTCAAATTGAAACACGCGATAACAGACAATGAAGAAGTGGTTATGTGTTTGCGGCGAAGAAATGTCATCATTTGGTAACCGACTCTGGACTGGAATTGGAGTTATCGTCGGCACTCCAGGTCACAGAATCGAGACTCTGTTGGTCGCTCTCTTTGGAGAACTCCGGGTATGAGGGCTGAAGACAGTTCGTCAGATTAGTGGACTCTTCGTCCATGAAATCGCTGAACTTTCTGTGACAGGTGTTGGCGACCGTCAGCCGCGGCGACGAGACATTGCATTGTGGCTGAGGTTCGTTGCAATCGCTTTCGATCGTTATCTTTGGACTCTTTGCGTAAATCTCAAGACTCGACACAATGACTGACTTCCGGATCTGATTTTTGTTGTCATTCACATCAGTTGTCATACAATCGTCGCTTTGGCTCTGATTTCTGTTCAGTTTGATAATGGGTTTAATGTTATCAGTGGTCAGACTATTGGAAATGTGAGTGAAAGGAACGGGAATATCGGTCGAGTTGTCTTCGGAATCCTCGTTGTTGTCATCCAAATAGTCGGAGAATTCAAAATTGCTGGGAAGGGATGTCATCTTCACGAGAGGTCGCCTAATCTTCAGTTGGCGTTCCCTTTTCTGTCTATCGATCGCGTCCTTCAGCGCTCTCTTCTCGGCCTCAATCTCTTTGGCGATTTCCATATCTATCTCGTAGTCCTCGTCCTCATCCATCTGGTTGTGCGACTCCTCCAAGTGCTTCATCAGGACGGCTATCACGACATTGACCAGGACAAACTGGGCCATCAGCACGAACACCACGAAATACATGGGAGCGACGATCGGCGATATGCAGCAGTTGACCAGACACTCGTCAGACGGATCGCATTTGTCGCGTAATGTGTCCTAAATTAGACCAATTAGTGGACGACTTCCGACTGGACTCACTTGCCTTCATTATGCCGTTCCAGTTGTCACCCGTCGCCACCCGGAATAACGTGAGGAAAGCCATTCCAAAATTCTGGAAATGAGCATGCTCGCCCAGACCCTGGCACGAGTTGTCATCGTCGCATTCTAGCAATTGAAAGAGCTTGGTCAGTTGATATTGCGGTTGAGATCAAGTTAAATATTGACCTAATCTGCCGAAGAGTTCAGTTCCGAGGGCCGAGAATATGAAGAAGAGGAGGAAGAAGAGAAGGCCGAGGTTGCCGACCTGGGGCAGCGCCTGCATGACCGTGTCGAGCAGCTGGCGAATGCCCTTGGCCATCTTCAATAGCTTGAGCACTCTGGCGATCCTCATGACTCGCATCACGCGAATTATGGTCGGATTGATTGGGATGAGTGTCGACTCCATTTCCTCGAGAATTATACCCAGAATAGAGAGCATCACAATAATGACATCCAATTGATTCCATTTGTCCTTCAGATAGCGTTTTACGCCCAGAGCTACCGCTTTCATAATGGCCTCCAACACGAATACCGCGGTGAACACGAAATTAAATATTTTGAGCGCCCGTTCCAACTCCTGTCCAGTCATTTGAGACAATGGTTAGCAACGGATCTAAACTTCATTGAACTGATTGCAGTCATGACGGCTGCAAATGTCTGCACTCACGATAGGCATCATATAGTGTTCCAAAGACATTGTCACCACATTCAGGCCGATCACCGCTGCGATGATCAGATCGAAGTACTTTCCGGTCACTATCCGGTGGACATACAGACGAATCCGACCGTAGCCGATGAAATAGGGTGGCTCTCGCATCTCTGCAGCACACAAGCAACATTTAAGGAACATGCTCATTTAATCAATTGACAATCGGCTAATGTTTGTCTAATGGCTAATTGCATGCTTTATACAGATCAAAACAATGACTCCTCTCTCTCAATGGTCACCATGCTCGATTGAGCTCACTTTTTCGCCGTTTCTCCAATTTTCTGGCTCTTTTGGCCGCTCTGAACGCCTTCTCCTCCTTCTCCTGCTCTTCGCGACAGCGATGAAAGTTCTCGACCACAACACCGACAAACATATTGAGCACAAAGAATGCGACCAAAAGTAGAAACGATATGAAATACAATAAACGCCATTCACTGAAGTTCTCGATCGGCTGCTGGTCGACACCGACCGCATCCAAACCGGTGTACATTATGTTAACCCAACCGTCTTTGGAAGACAGGACGAACAGCGACATCAGCGCCTGTCGAGAGCCAGAATGTCAGCATTAGGTCAGGTCGGGTCGGGTCGGGTGACGAGGTCAGAGTGAGCCATACCTGACCCAAATTGTCGAAATTGTATTTCCTGTTGAGCCATCGGTTGCGAGGATCGGACAGACAATCGGTTTTGTTCCTCACGTGTTTGATCTTTGGTCCCTCTGTGGAGTCAAATGGACAGAACATTAGTGTTGTGTCGCTATTATCGGACCGATTCAATGGAATACCGCAATAATATAGCGTTCCTTTGAAAAGCTGCACAAATTCAGATGAAAAGGTTATTTTCGGCGATAAATAATTCAGTTCTGGGTTTTGAGCGATTCATGGCTCACCTGAACTCCTAGTATACCAAATATTATGAAAAATGTACAACAAATCAAAACTATGTTTCCTATCGGCCTTAGAGATGATAGAAGAGTTTGTACGACTAATTTGAGCCCAGGTGCTCTGTTGATCACTCTGACAGCGAGGAAGGCAATCGAGTTAGCAATTTAACAGTGTTTGGGTGTCTGTCTGGCCTCACCTCAAAGGACGGAGCGATCGAAGTAATCTAAAAACACGTAAAATGCCTAAAATTCTGGGAGTCTTGTGCGCGAAGAACGAGAGAACAATGTCGAAGAGGGAGACACCGACCAGAATGCCGTCCATTATATTCCAGCCATTCTTGAAGTAGGCGTCTCTGCCGTAGAGCAGACCCTTGGCTATGACTTTGATGAGCATTTCGAGCGCGAATATAACGGTAAAGCCATAGTTGGCTGCACTCAAGAACTCCCTTTCGGTGCTCTTCGGAGGGATTTTCGGTCTTTCCATCGCCAGAGTGATGCAGTTGAGAGATATGAAGAGAAGCACAATGTAATCAAAATAAGTATTGTCTGCCATCGTATTGCAGTGTTTTCGCAATTGATTCTCCGGTGGAAAAATAAAAAGAGAGTACTCTTCCCTTTGGGACATCCAATCAGTCCAATCAAAATATATACAGAACTTGCGACTTGTATTTTGCATAAGATATGTTTCACCAGTATTTGCATCGCTTATTGCTTGATAGGGCGCTCCTAACAGAGCGTCGTCTTTGAATGATTCGGCTAAAGTGGCCGGAAGTTCGTCCAATTTGAACGACGACTCCAACGACGGGTTCTTAACACTCACTATACTCGACGCGTAGAAGACTCCGGTCAACGAATTGCGGGGACTCAGCACTCGGATCTCGTGGATCATACTGTTCTTCCTCTCGAGGGACACCACGCTCTTGACCGAGTCGTCTGGACTGAGCGTTGAGTTGCAGAACGAGTTGCGTTTGATTGACAACTCCTTGCCTTCACTGGCATTGTTGTTGTTCTGGCCGTTGGCGGCAGTGGTCGGCAGCTGGAGATCGCCGTTGCACTGGTTGTTGGTCTCGCCATTCATTCCCGATGTGTTATCCCCGGGAACTCGCTTTTTAGTCAATAGTTCGTTATCGCTCTCACTTTCATTGTCGTCGACCAGAGTCTGTTTGTCGGACTTCTTCTTCTTTTTGCTCGACTTTCTATTACTTCCGCGTCTTTGAACTTTTGAGACGCCGGCTGTTCTGCTGTCTGTACTCAGACAAGAGCTGCGACGGCTATCTTGCGGTGAATTCAATGACGAATCCACATTAAAAGACATGGAACTACAGGAACTTCTCCGTCGCTGACTTCTATAAGGAGTCAAATGAGACGACGGAACGGTAAGCGAGGAAATGCCGTTCAGCTCAGAATTGTGACTCTCGTTTGCCTTTGATTGAAACGAAATAAATAAATGTTTGAGAAGTTAATGATCAGAATATTCAGATGAGACGTACAATCGATTGGTCTATCGAGCAGAGAGAGGCCGCCTGAATGTGGAGGGAGAGGGGACTGGTCTGGAATGAGCGGCTCGGCTCCAGAGTGGCGTTGGGCGAGCCCTGAGGGGTGGCCGCCGTGTGCGTTATCAGAGGAGGAATTCCTAAACTCATGTCTTTACTGGTGTCCTGTTGTGGATGCAGTCGAACCGTCTCGAAGCCGACCGTCGGGTTCGACAAGAGTTGCATTTCTGGTATAACAAAAACATTAATAACCGAAATGAAAATCTGAACCAAAAGTGAACGAAAAGCAAATAGTTTTGCCGTTTTGTTCATTGATTACATTTTTGGAATTTCACCGAATTTTGTGGCAATAATGCATCGATTTATTGATATTTTCCAACAAAAAAGATGACAACAAATGAGTGTTTGTTTAATAACAGCGATGAATAGCCGTTTTTCACCAGACATCAGACATCAGCCGTCAGTGCATTATATCCATTATTCAGTGAACAGTTAAGCCCAGACATACCTCGCTCTAAATTATCTTCTGGACCATAAAAATAGATTAGTTTTTCTCTCTTCACTTCGGGATCGTCTGATAGATCGTCTGACATTCTCTTTCTCTCGTCCTTAAGAGGAGCAAAATTTTGATTTAAGACAAGAGCACTCATTGCTAGGGCATTGACGACGCGATACCTCCTGAGAGAATCCCTCGACGAGAATGGCGACCAAGAGGTTGAACAATACGTAATTACCGAAAGTCATTAGCGCTACGAAATATAAGGCCGCGTACGGAGAGGTCCTCTCCATGCCGTTGAACAGCACGACATTCCAGTCTTCTTGAGTTAGGATCTGATAATTGACACCAAATTAGACCAATCGGTGGCCACAACTGTCTCTCGACTACAACAGGCATTGATTGAGAGTCTGAGCGCTTCTCCGAATCGGAATATTATTCTTTAGCCTTAACTCACTTATGAGAATAGTATCGACTAATCTGGTGGGCTATGAGCTAATCGAGTGGGTTATGGAGTGCCATAATGAATGCCATAATGAATGCCTGTTGGTCTCAGCGGTCCAATACATTGTCTAGCATTGAGTCTAACAGACCTGGAATACTGTAATTGTAGCCCAAAGAATATTATCGAAATGCTTTCGATTAGACATACATTTTAGGCTAGTATTGAGTATATCATCGCAAGTGCAGTATCTCTTTGTGCCGTCTGATGGGGTAATTTGTGTGCAAAACTTGCCGCCGAATAAATGCATGCCAAGACAACTATCGAAAATGATCAAGCATATGATGTTCAGTCAGTCAATAATGTTAAGTCAATAATGTTCTTGCAATTAATTAACGCATTAATGTGTGTTCACTGTTGAGAATGTTGTTCAGCAATCGTCTCATCAGACGACGGCTTAACATATGTTTCGACATTTATTTGAGCCCTTATTTTATGAATAAGTAATCGATTGAAAGAAAGTTTGAATAAATAAATAAAAACTACGGCGAAGAACATTCACATAAATCACAGGTAGGGCTGAGAGAAGGGAAGGCTATGGCAGACGGCAATAGACGGCAACAGAAAGCAGACAAATATGTGTTTGGTGTTTGGTTTGGACTGGCCTTGCATTCATTTATCGAAACACAACACAAACACCTATTTTAATAACTCGTTTTAATGACTTTGGTCTGTGTTTTGTGCTCTAGATTTTCATTTGCATTGATTATTCATAGAGTTGTGTCTTTAAGTTGGAATCAGTATTGCATTTGTGTGTCAAACCTGTGTTCAAAATCTGTGTGTATATCGAACTCTCAGGGCTATCGAAGCCTAAAATAGCGATTCTATTCTAGGACTCTATTCACAAGACTACCGGCGCTCTGCACACGACTATCGCTCGATCAGAATAGAGAACCATTAATATGGAAATACCTGGAAAACGGTAACCAAAGCCCATAATAATGAATCAAAATTCTTGCGATCACATTGACGCGGGTTTTCCGGAGTTTCCCGACAAAACTTACAGCCAAACAAATTCATACCGAGTATACTGTAATTGAGAGCAATCGTACTCTAGTGTACACTTCGATTAGATTTCACGACACATAGGGCTCGGATGGGACTCAGAGTGGACACACACAGCGGGTCAGCCATCGGGTCCGTCGGTTGGGAGTCGGGGAACGGGAGGACAGGAGAGGACTCAACATTTAGGGGAGACAAAGAAGCAGATGACGGGTTGGATGGATATTGAATCAGATATGACATACCTAAAGATGAAGATAAATAGCATGAGCAGGGCAAAGAAGACGGCCACATTGTCTATGGTCCTTAACATGATGACCAGTTGGCGTCTGAGTGCTGGCATAAACCGGACTAATTTCAAAATTCTTAATAACCTAAAACTTCTGAGCACTGATAATCCGCTGCCGTGTTCTTCGAGTAACTCCAAGAGACTTAAGAGATAATAAACAGTCGTTAATGAAGTTCTGTTCTGATAGTAGACAACACTAATGAAGTGCAAAACTCACCTCAAGATGACAATACATCCGTCGAAGACATTGAATCCGCTGCTGATGTAGTGGACAAAGCCTTCGGCGCTCAGTTTGAGGACCATTTCGAAGCCGAATATGGCTGAAGAGGTTGAGAGACAATGGATGAGACGATTATTGAACGATATGAACAGTTAATTACGGCTTTTATCGCTAAACATATGACACAACAACTGTTAACACAAGGGTTTGGGAGAAAGCAAACGAGTATTAGCCGAATAAGTGATCAACGCTTGGGAAGGGAAGGGATGGCAACGGATGACACAGATTAGAGGCTGTCCTCTAATGTCGGTATTAGAGGCGAAGATGATATACCTGTGAAGATAACATTACTTATTTCGACCGCTTGTGTCAGACTCTGGGGTTGATTGTGGTATTCAATTCCCATGCAGAGAGTGTTGGTGAGGATGGCCAAGAACATCGCTCGCTCGAAGTAATTATGATTAACCAGCACTTTAAGGGCCGACTGGAGGGCCGACCAAAATATATAACACTTAGTCTTGCGTTTGCATTCATCATCGTTTGTCCGCTCATTCTCCTCATCCCAGGAGTATTCGGTGTTACTCCAGCCGCCCGTCTCTGACTGCGAGGCCACCGTTTCGGTGATGCTCTGCAACTCCGGGCCCTTCAGAGTGACGAATGTCGGCGACGGCATCGGTCGCAAGAATAATAGTGTCGGTGCCGAACAATGACGGCCCGACTTCGACGACCGCGACACTTGAAACGCCTTAAACGCCTGATTGTCACTGATTTCATCTCTTTTCACACTATCGATGGTCTGAACGCGCGTTTGATGAATGAGTGGCTTATCTTTGGTCTCATCTATATTAGGACTGAATTTATTGGAAGACTTAACTCTATGGATCTTCTCGTTAATGGCAGTCGACGGCACTTCAGCGCTCGCTTCGAGAACGTTCTTCGCCGGAGAGAAAGCTGAGTCAATATCCGAGACCTCAGGACTGGCCCGCGGGGCCGGTGCCGGCGCCTCAGCCACCAGGCATTGGGTGAAACGAGCGGTAGTGTTGGCCTGGGATGAGCACGGCTTCACAATCACCGCTTTATCACATCGTTTGGCTTTTGGTCCCTTCGGGTACTGATAGGATTCGGGCCGAAGATCATTGTTCTTCACATAATTAAAGTTCTTATTCAAGTGTTTTTTGCGTGTCTTTCGCGACCGCTTCTGAAACTTCTTAGAGCCCAAAGCGATCGTATGCGTCATCTCATTGATGGCGTTGGCCGTGTCGTAGCCGCCCGTCCGGTTGGCCTTTTGGCGCTGGCGGTACCACTTCAGCGTTCGTCGCCGCGTCTTCCGATATAAATGACCCAAATATTTGATTAGAGCCGCGTAACAGTTGTTGGCTTCGGAGGCGCTATAACTGGCCAGAGTGGACAGCGAATTGCATCTGTGCGGCCGAAGACAGACCGATGTCATTATTGAGGATATGTATGGCGCAACTGGACTACATCTAATTGCGAGGTGCAATACCTGGCCCTTTCCTGCCTCATCCTCTCCATCTCCCTCTTCTTGGTCTCCGAGAATTGCGTTGCGATCACAACCAAACACAGGTTAATCATAAAGAAGGAACCGATCTATAAATATAAATAAATTCAATTCCAATAATAATAAACATCGAAATTCTTGACTCATATTCTGGTAATTCTGTTGACAAATGTTATTGTAATGTTTTTAATGGAAACACAAACCACTATAAGCAGGACAAAGTAGATCCAGTCCCAGAAGGAATGGGCGTCTTGAACGTAGTACATGATGTCGGACCAGCCCTCCAGACTGATCACCAGGAAGATGGCAGTCCAGGCCATCCCGACGTTGTCGAACGAAATGGCGTCCTGGAAGGGGTTCTTCTCGCCGGCCCTGCATTCGGTGTAGTATTGGTTCCAATTGACACAATTGGTGTCGTTCGGGTCGTTGTAGCCGAAGGGCTGTGCGGTGTCGTTGCAGAGCAGGTGGTAGTACCTGGAGCGAGGCAGGTCGACGCACCGGTGCATGCCGTGGTCTTTGTCCATACTGCAGATATAATCTTTGTCCAGGTCTTGGTTTTGGTAATAGGACGGGATTGGGCTGTAATCCAGACACAAGTCAGACCCGACTGTTTTGATTAGTGGCCAAACATTTGGCACTTCAGGCAAAGACACGTCTGAATAATGCTATGCTATGTTTCGGGGATTCGCAAACACAGACACAAATAAATTATTGGTTTATATATGGGTTTCTCAAAAACACATTCACTTCTGGCGGACACGACTTCACAATACAAGAAGTAATTTAAGTCTTAAGCAAAGAAAGAAATGTTTTTCCATTTAAATGAATAATTGGGCGAAAGATTGCAAAAGCATTGGATGTTCTTGTTTATTGTCATTCGGTCGCAAAGTCAACAAAACAATTGCGGAAAAGAATTTAATTATTAGATTCATTAGGACTTCCGAAACAGGAATATCTAAAGGGATGACAACAAACGGGAACCGACGGTCTCAGCGCCAGACCATTCAGACGATACAAAAACGAGATAATAACCAATTAATATCAGATAATAAGACTCGTTTAAAGTATTTTTGAATTTCAACTTGATTAAATTGGTCGCTAAATCTAATTTAGTCGCTGCGAAACTGGCCTTCACTAGATTGACTTGAATTGTGCAAAGAGTGCGCAATTCAAGCGAATCTCAATCCGTTCCTAATTTATTTATAATAGAATTATTGACTACACTTTGAGTGCACTTCTAATTAAAAAGAGTTAATGTTTTAATGTTTTTTCCCGTTTTTGTGTAACGAGTCTGTCGTCGAGGCGATGAGAGACCCGCCGAGAGTCAAGAGTCGGGTTAGGGTCTGATCAGACATCGGACAGCCATTAGATGTTAAGGTGAAGTCAATCGAATCCAATATTTTTGTCATTTAAAGCGAATTCGTTTATAAATAAGTGAAAATCAGTTAACGTTTTAAAGAAGAGACAAAAGAGGAGGAAATCTATCAGACGGTCACGAATTGGCGAACGGAGGGAACGGTTCGGGGAAAGGCATGCCTTTGAGAGCATCAATGCAAATGATTAGCAGCACTACCGACACGACTGACAACAAATGCATTTTCACTTCACTATAGCACTACTGTTGCACTAAATATCCGATTCGGTCGAACACATCGTATGCACTCTTATGCCTAATATCTTATTCTATCGATTCTTACTGTAAAGCTTTGGCTCTTTGAACATATATTTCGGAGATATTGTACCTGAAAAGTGGAAAAGAGTGGAACACATAATATATTTATCATCGCATTACCAGTCGTAACAGTTTTTTTGCTTGTTTAATGCTAAGCAGCCAAACCGTTAATTTTTATGAACACTACAACTTGCGCAAGCTTAATTATCGCCGCTACCAATTTGTCAATTATTTACGTTAGATCCCCTTGCTCATATTTTATTCTCAAGAATATTCTGCGGATTTATATAGCAAAACATATTCAACCGAATTGTGGCCAAAAAACGCATCAAATCTTTGGATTCAATTATCGGAGATTTGAGTTTATATTGGAATTCGAGAGAAAATATTGCATTAGATTACATGAATTTCTATATTGACAGTGTTGAGAGTTGAACCTTGCATAAATAAGTGAACCCGAGACAAAATATGCCAACCGTGCGGTGCCCTGAGTGCGGCCAACACCTGATAGTCGGCTTCTGGACCAGGATATCAAATATTAAAATTTAATTACGAATTCACTTACGAAACTAAAATATACTCCAAGTTTGAGCTAATATTTAGTGTTGGGCTGCTTTTCAGAGGTGGAAACTTCAGTGCGAATATTTCAATGAAATTTCAGTCAAAATTAAAAGCCGTGAAATTGGCCAACGCTACTAATATTAGGTATGAGAGGAAAACATTTGAAAGTTCTCATTAAAATTTACGTTCGAATTGATAAATAAACTGGATATTTGATATTTGGCTTTATTAGGCCGAACGGGTTCACTAGTTTGAGGTACAGCTAAGAGACTAACTGTTTATAGCCTTAACATTAATGCCCAAAATATTAATCTTTTTTTCACACCATTTTAAACAATGAAAAAATCTGTAAACATATTGTAAACTGAAGCGTAAAACTTGTCTAATATTAGGCAATAATTTATTATTGAATATTGAAAACTGACTCAAAATGTTTTGACAACAGTATTGTCAGAATATTTATATTCCTATCGTCAGAACAGTATTATTATTGCATTTTGTGAGCGAACTCTCCTTTCAATTAATTTTGGCCAATATTTTCTCCATATATTCAATGCGTTCGATGTTTTATACCCAAAGTCTCTCTCCATTCTCCGATTTTTAATCGATCAAAACTCACACTATTTTTCACTGTTGGCCAACAAATATTGGCCTCAAATGTGTGTTTTGAAGCGCGAACAGCACTGACAGCACAGAACAGAACAGAACAGAACACGACTTACCTCGGAGTCGATACATTGGCCGGCAGTACGAGATGACACCTTTGCCGCAGAAGTCCGGCCCATAATTGCACTCCAATTATACCAAAAATAAAGAATACAAAAAAGCAGAGCAACAAAACGTTTCCTAACATCTGATGACAAATCATTTGCAATGAGATAACACTTCGATCGTCGATATACTGACCGGCAGAGTGTCCAACAGCAGCATCACTAGGATTCGCATACCTGCGAACAAAGACAGAGATAATAATCGCGGGATTACTGGTCAGTGGCCAGTCGTTGCTGACCACCGATCGGTTGGCCACCACTTACTCGGTATTCGGTTGATGGCTCGCAACGGTCGCAACACTCGCACTGTCCGAATGGCCGACAGATTCATGTTTCCGACGTTCAGAAAGTACTCGAGGGCTCTATAAATATTGTTTGCGATTATGTTTTTTATGCCTCTCATAAAAATTCAATTTTCATAAAAAGGTTTCTAATGTATCATAAATTTGTTGAAAACATTGAAATAATTTATTATACAATTTAAGCAATAATTTCGAAGCGAATTGTGAATAATGTCATTCATATTATGACTGAATATATGTTTTAAATAAAAATGTAATGAAATTTCAAGTGAGAAATGATTGATAGGAGAAATGGCACTCATTTTATTGAAATACCTTTGTTTGAATTGATTCGTAAATATTTCAGTGAATTGTGAAAAATTTGAGTCGTTTTTGTTGATGTATTCGACTCTGAATGTGATTTGTCTCTACTTTTGTCAATCATTTGCATTAATTTCACGATATTTCGCAAATATTTCTGATAAATAATAGCAAGAATAGTGTTGTGTTCGCTGATTGAGAGCCGAAAATCGATCACAAAATCTAGTAATCCTTAAAACTAATAAAATTCTCAAAAGGAATGTCAATATTCACTCTCTTTTGACTAAAAATTCATGAAATCTTTTATTAATATATATATATATTTCAAAGACTGACAAAATGAGCAAAAACTCATTCAGACTCATTCAGACTGGCCTCAAATTGTTGTCTATTGAACGTTGTCGGGTCTCAACTATTAGAAACTGCACTTGATCACTTGATCATTTGATCATTTGATCACTTGCAGGTATATGACAACAATGGCCAGCGAAGTGTGCCATCAATTCATTTCGAGGTCTATTCCTTTATTCATCGATCAATATATTAAAGTCGAGTAATATATTTGAGATATATTTCCAAATCATTAATTCTATGCTTTATTTATAGATATTATGAATTCAATTATCTATGACTGTAATTATGAGCTCCGATACGAGTGGAATGGCAAACAAGGTCTGACCCATACCCGGCCACTACGATGAAACCGTCCAATCGGTTCCACGTGTCCGACAAATAAGCGGTTTGGGAGCCACTGATGCCCATTGCGGTCATTTTGATGATCATTTCCACGAAGAAGAAGGCGAATATCAGGTCATCGAACACTTGCAGTGCTCGGCATCGGGGCGTCGAACAGTCGGCGTCGTCCGAACACGGCTGGTACATGCCCAGGGTGACGCAGTTGAGCAAGATGGCGATCATCGATATGCGCTCGAACCACGTGTCACACAATTCGGGACAGAGTTAAGGAAAATTTTGTTCGCTTTCATCAGCGTTTGGAATATTCTAATCATTAGAATCTAATCCAATGAATACTGTATTGTATTATATTGTATTGTATAATATATACAATTCAAGTGATTTATATTGAATTAAATGATTTCGAACAAAAATGAAGTTAAATAAAACTTGAATTGCGAATAATAATTCTGTATGATTAACTTGGTAATTTCAACTTTACTGATATAAATCACGTTCTTCACATTTTGCTTGGCAACATGAATAAACTTACTTTTTATTCGAGCATAGAATTCTGAGACGTTATCCAAATATGATAAAAGTCATTATTCTCGGTAATTCAGAGTTAATTAATAGCTAAAATCATAAGGTCTGATGTGTGGACAAAAAATTGGCCATGGTACTCCAATATTAATAGATATGTGTGTGAGGTCTGAGAGATTTGGTGAGTGGTGTCTCGTAATCAGATTAAGTGCTGTGCAGTGGAGACAGCAGTTAATTGGATGCGACCCACTATGAGACCCGCTATGAGACCCGCTATGAGAGTCATTAACGAAGATGAATAAAAATTGACAGCAAATGAAGAAATAAATGAAGTGTTGATAACAAGTCTGAGAATCACAAAGAAAGGGATGATATCGAGGGTCGGGTTGTTTGCCGAGCAATTGGGTGGATGTGGTTGTGATTAGGGCTGCCAGATCATTTTTCATTGAATCTGGACAAAATAATAAAATTGGCACAAATTTTCTGGACAATTCTGGACAAATTGTTTTATAAACATAACTAATTTTTATAGCTTTATAAATGATTATATTTATATTTTTTATTCGATTTGACACTTAATAATAACCTTTCATCGGATTTAACATATAAATTGAACTCAAAACAAGTCATATCGAAATTATTCTTAATTTTCTATCACCTATTGTCCAGAATTATCTGTCGTCTAGATTCTGGACAAATTCAGAATCATGCTCAAATTCTGGATTGTCCAGGTCAAATCTTGACGTATGGCAGCCCTAGTTGTGATGCGACAGACATTGGGTGAGTCGGACCGCGACTGCAATATCGCTCTAATGTCGGGACCGATAGTCTTGTCAATTGTGTTCTCGTCTGAAGCGGAATATAATGGCATCGACTCAGCAAACAAACAGACAAACAGATAGTCAACAAAGAGGTTGACAAACACTGCGGCCAAAAGTCATTGCAATCTCTTGTATAGAGCGGTCGGGCCGCCAGTGGAACCACAGATATGCCATTACGACCATCGCTGGCATCACTGCCACCACCTTCTGAATCACGAGATATGATTTACTCGTCTTTGCTCTCCATTTCTTCTCTCAATTCTCTTACACTTTAGTTAACTGATGCGAGTTATCGGAGTAGAGCTCAGGTATGGGTTTGTGCGGCGGCTGTGTCTCTGTCTCACTATTGCATTGCTCACTCTTTTAATGGATAATATCGCGAATAATTCGATACAATCTCTCGAACCGAAAATATTTTAGTTTATTCAGCGAAAGCCTATTCAAAGCCAAATAGATTCGAGACTCTCTATTCGGCCAATATTTGACTTTCCATATAAGAAGTTTGTTCGAGGTATCCGTCTGGTCGTCATCATCACAGTATTGGCCCGTTTTGGCCATCCATTAAGAAAAGCCAAATTAATTCTGAGAGCGAGCCCACAACTAAGAAGACCCGGCTCTTGGCATATACGCCAACATTCATTATAAATAATCGATTTTCTAATGAGTTCTCAGGACTTTGCTCGCGTTCCGACTCCTCCTCACAAAGATATGGCTAATGAAACGGAAAATCAATCAATTATTAAAACTGAAGCCTATGTTCCGTTTGGTGTCGACTCTCGCCTAACAAGAAGAACAACCATTTGATCACAATTTTGTCGCGACTGACGACCATTTGGTCCACAGGTTTCCACACATTAGGCAGTGATTTGAATCTAATTTATGATCCAATCGATGAAATGAAATATTAATAAAGACTTTTTTGGCGTTCGAGTCGTTCGGTCGGCTGAAGAACTGTCTTCTAAAGCACTAATCCATGAAAATTTATGATTCAAACAAATGTTTTAAATTCCAACAGAATTTGATTCAATAGTAGTCTTCGCCTGTATTTTATGTGCATTTTATAGTTAGTCATCCAATCGATAGACACCTTTGCCTCGAATCAAATAGAAATGAAAAGCAGAGAACCGCAAAACTATTACTATTACTTGTGTTACGAATTTTCTCTCTAAACATAACCTGCGGTTCTTTTCCTGTGTTCATCTGTTTCACAGTATCCAGCAATTTGTCAAATCAGAAGAATTTTTCCTTTGATTCGCTTTTACTTTTGGCTTTACTCTAACTTTTGTTATTTAACATCTGTTTGTGACGAGTCGTTCGCCGATCAAAGCCTATCATCAAATGCCGATAAAATCGAACCTCAATTTTAGGACCCGAAACAGTAAATAAAAGTTGAATTTAACAATATCAAATTGTTTTATTAGTGTCTGGCACGAGATTAGCTGACCAAGCTCATATTCTGTTGGCTTCATATGAGCACATGAGCAAGGTGGTGGCCCACAGCACACATTATAGCCACTCGATTAACTCATAACTTCTTTTCGTGCAATAAAAATGGTGTTAAAACACAAAACATAAACTAAAAAACAAAATTAGACGTAAGAATCGGTTTTCGGTATTAAGTGTTGCGAAGTGTAAACCAAATTCATTGAGAATATTGTGTCGCAAAACCCGATCCAAAGTTATTTGCAGTGATTTTGCGTTTGCATTGATTGGGAGCGACAATGCGAGAGACGATAACACAATAAAGACATTGATTGAGACAATTATTTAAGTTATTTCTTATTTATTGACGACATGTAAACAAATTAAACAATTAATTGGTGGCAGACTTTGAGGCGATCGATGCAAACCATCGCTATTTTCAAACTTGTGTTTCGCGACTGGCGTTCACTCGACTATTGCATCAAATAATTCGCTCTAAACTGTGATTAATGAGCGAAACGACGAACGAATGATTAATTACTGTCCAATAAGTGATCGAAAATTTTCAGTGAAATATATTGTCGGCTATTATTGTGACATATATTTACTCTTTTGTCGGGTCTCTACTGTAAAAATTGAAATGAATTATTAGTCTCAACTACTAAAGTAATAAAATTTAATCATTCAATTCGAATGTCTTTCTCGGAAATAAAAAGTAAAAACAATGAAAAATCGCTTAAAGACATATAAAAAGGGATTCAATGATTGAATTTCAAGTGAAGTCATATGAAAATTATTGCCATTGTTTTTCGCGAATAAATACGAATACATAATAGAATATCAGAAAGAAATATAGCGAACAAAACGCGATATAATAAATGCAAAATTATATAACACAGAGACAGACAGAGAGGAGTAGAGAAGAGAAGAGAAGAGACAGTCAGACAGGAAAGGCATACCAAATGAATCGATGAAACTCTTGCGTCTGATCGCTAACAACACCTACTCTGCAGGGATGGCGAAGAGGACGACGTCACCAAAGATGCCACACGAGCCTAATCAACAGATTTAGTTAGATTCGATTAGCTAATCTCGGCAACCTTGCTCATCTAGCAATCTGCCGCACGGCGTAACCGATGTCTCAAAGAGGGAACGGTATTGCAATGCCTGTGCACTGGACTCGACTGTCAAGTGAGCCCATCAGCAATGGTCCTGATGCTGGTGCTGGTAGTGCCAGTCCTCGACACTCTGATTGTTCGAATTAAAGCGGCATTAAAATTGAATTTACATTTTCGTTGTCCTCTTAATTGAATTGACAAATAAATTGAGTTTATTTTGCAAACGAAGGCTCAAAAATATTGCGTTTGTTTTGTTTGTGACCATTAATTTGGCGGCGAATTCGGCGAATCCAATAATGCCAAGATCATGCACAAGCTTAACGCTCAAATTACCATGCGTGTTTGGCCAACAAAAAGTGAGTCGATGTCACAGACTAATGATAATTAAAGCCTTTTGACTATGAAATTCTAATTAACACAAAAGTCCAGACATTCTGAATCATTATTTTTATGGCCTAACGATAACTGTAAAAACAATTTCAATGATAACGAAAATTGTAAAAAATTATATTAATTTCTGCGAACCGATGCTCACAAACGGAATTCACAAATTTAATTACATTATTTGCAAAACCTTTGCCAAAGAGTTTAACGTTAGTCTGCCTTCAGAATCGATTTCGAGCGCATTAAACAGCAATACTTTTGACAGTTTTCGCGTGTTTTGTAATATTTCACAAAATGATAGAACATTTTTCTCTATGTAAGTCTCATTTTACACCAGAATAACGGATTTTTTGTCTAATATTTGTTCCACAGTTTTCTAGCATTAGTTCTTCTGTTTGGACCCATTTATTTGGCACTGGAATCGTCACAATCACAGGTCAGCGGCGGTAATAATCTTGGAAATTATAGGGAACTCGTCGTATAATCAGACGACACGTTTCCTACTTGTGATCCCCGCTTGAAATCCATTTTCGTTCCTATAGTTTCTCACAAATAAATCTTAATAATAGTGACACACATTCGGGAAGAGAAATATATCTAATATTTTGAGTTAATATTTGAGTTAATATAAAAGTTTATAAGAAAAATATGTGAATACAAAATTGAAATTTTCACTGATATGATCGCCAATTGGGAGACCGACAGTCGACTCGAGTCGAGTCAGTGCTAACCTGTGCGGCAAAAATTCTATTATCAAACTAAGGATTTGTGCGTTTAGTGTGAAAATAATGATCGCAACCGATAATCTTGGCTCAAGTGTGCGCACAGAACCCATTTTATTCCATCTGCTAAACCGAGCGAAACACTCATCGAATTTCAAACCATCTCTTCGTCATATCGTCTGATCGCGACTCGACAGACACTCATTACCCGAAGTATTCGCACAGTTCTTGGAAGTCGTGGAAAGGATAAACAAAAACTGTATATTCCGGGAAAATAGTGAATATTCCGGGTATTTGCTCATCATCGCCAGCAAAATGTGCCATGCTCAGCTGTTATGTGCATTATAACAATCAAAAATATTAACCAATTATAAGGTTGAGTTATTTACTTCTATGAACTTTGATTGGAAATTAACATTTCAAAGGTGGAACTGCCCATCCCTACCAACCAGGAACAAAAATGTTTGCTTGAAATGAGCATAAAATTTTGAGAAACGCATTAAACGCTGCGACGGACACAACCTTTCGCTTTCGTCTCTTATTTGATATGAATTTTTGAAATGAAAAATAAAATATTTGTTAAACAATTTTAAGCGTTAAAAATCATTTAAATATTTGACCCATTTTTTGATATTTTATTCTCCATTTGTTCGTCTGATTGAATGCGATCTTCGACTCACTGTCTGAATGTCTTTGACTGAACGATAACTTTATTTTATTTATTTGAATATTTTTTTGTGTGGAATATATAATAGCCATTGAAGTCGAGGAATGTCTGTCGGGTTAAGACATTTGACGACAGAATTCAATTTATAAACTCATTTGGCGGCCAATAGTTGTGACAAAACTGTCTCTTCTTATGAAACTTTAATCAATAACTTAATTAAATTTCAGATCATTTCTCAGAGCACTGACTCAACAATTATTTATTATTAAATTTATTATTAAATAAATATTTTCATCAAACGAATCGATTGTTCACTCACTCGGATTGGACACAATCTTTGTCTTCACAACTCTGGCCATCGATTCGGTGGTGTAATCGAACCGAAGGCCGAGCGATAGTTAAATGTTTATAAATTGTGTACAACTTGTCGACCAATTATTATACATTATTCGCCGACTCATTGCTATTCAAATAATATTCTATTCACAAAAGCCAAGTCTTTTATTCCAAGATTATATTGCATAACATACTTGTTGAGAGCGATGATAAAGACACGCAAATTGTCTCGTATTCTAATGAAATGTCTTTATATGTTTAGTCGTATTATATTATCTCTTAAATTGTATTTAAGTCTTATTTCGCTGTCGAAAGGTTTGACTGTAAGTTCTAAAAGCGATTAATTCGGCCATAAATACAATTACGTCCGCAACTGAATGGAAAGCCATTCGTTATATACATTCGTTTGTATTATTTTTCTTGCATTAATTCATAAAAAGTTTGAGACATTAGAAAATAACGCGTTATATAATTCAAAGCGAAGCCATTAATAGCTAAGAAAAAGGGTTTTGTTCAGACATGCCGAATAGGGGGGATTCCTAAAACCCCCCCCTAGAGGCGAAAATTGGGAAAATCCCCCCTAGACAGGGTCCGAAAAATAGCAAAGGGTCCCCTTTGTATCGATTTTTTCCATGATTTTTCCAGATTCAACAGGATTTAAACTAAATTTAAACTGATTTTAAACTAAATTAACTAGATTTAAGCTTCATTAAGCCTAATTATAGCTTAAATCGGCTAAATTTAGCCAAATTAGGCTATTTGCAAGCTTTAAAACAGCTAATTTAGCTGAATTGCCCCTATTTGCCCCCGTGACGTTTTTTCTGGACGTACTTTGGTACTGAAAACCCCCTCTAAAACCCCCCTCTAGAGCGACAAAAATCCTTAACATTGTTTCCTATGGGCAAGGCAAAATTTCCCCCCTAGCGGTCAAGTCATTCGGCATGGTTTTGCCTGGTTTTGTTGTTGTAATCGCAGCCATCGATCGCATGATTGAATGCCATGATTGGATCGGATGGTCGTCTGATGTGACCATAATTGCCATATTTCTCATTATTGGCTTCAACTCAAACTGAGATCATTGGATAGACTCTGTTTGAAACGATTCATTCCATGCGATCATAAATACAAACCATAATCGCCCAAAACTGGTCTTAATTGTAATGATTCTTATTTTTGCGGTCATTTGATCGGTAAGTGAGTGAAACATTAGTAGAGCTATTGATCTCTTGACTTACGAACGACACACAAGTGATTTGCAAAATATATAGATCATCTTGGTGGTCAGCTATGCCACTGCCCTGCTCAACTCGGCTTAATCAAGGCAAATCCAATTAATCAATCGCATCACAACTGGTGTAATAAGCCAATGAAGTTGTGGTCATCCATGCAAACAATGCATTTGGAGCGAGCATTCGTGCCTCCAAGTGAGTGAGCGAGGCGAGCAAGGCCAAATAAGGCCAAATATTGATAATTTCAATTGTTATGTATGGCTATAATCAAGGGAACGTCAATTGCAAGTGACTATCGCATCGCTAATATCGAATTCGCGTTTACATTCGAGAACTGAAGAGTTGGACCGAATGTTCAGACAATCTCTGCAAACATTTGTAGTGTTAATGCATTTTTGAGGCATTAGTTTGAATAACATTTTGTATTATAAAGTTTTTGCGTATAGTTTTATGTAAATAACCATTTCGTCGCAAATCTATTGATGTCTCAAAGTTTGTGCCAATATTTTTATGATAAATAAATAGGCTTTTCGTCTGAGCCGAGAGTCGAGTCGACTGCCAGTTGTCGCGGCGTTTGTTTCAAATGGCAGACAACGACTCAGTTGTTCGGAACGGCCGGAGATCTGCAGTTTATTCGTTTTATTGGGCAAACAAACAATGTATGAGCCGTCGAGTGAGCCAGACCTAGATCACGATCACTTGATAGCTCGGCTAATGCACTTTCGATTGGCTCCACACACAGCTTAACCAATACAGTATAGTCTGACTCGCGAGCCGTCATCAGAATCGCGACATTTTTATCTACACTTTTAATCAATTCGTTAATTTTGAATATCATTACTCTTTTTGCGTAATATTTTTCTCCAAAAATTTAATCTTTTGACTGAAAAAAGTGCGAAAAAAGTAAAAATTTCTGAAAAATGCTATTTCTCGGCACAAAACTGCAATCATATTTTTCACTGAGATTTATGTAAAGTAAACATGCAAAAGTTTTGCCAAACTAAAACAACAATTTAGCAATTATTTTAGGCCGAGTCATGCAATGTATCGATCAATTGAGCATGCTAATATACAGGGACAGTTTATGCGAGGTTATAGTACCGGATGCAGAATCGCGAAAGAAGATGATCTTGATGAAAAGTGATTACGCGCTGGAGTGGATTAAATATCTAATTAATTAAGAAGAAGAAAAAGAAGGTCCGAAGAAGTAGTGGGAAATCAAAGAGATTTTGACTGTTTTTGAGGTCATTTATACTTTTAATGAATGAATTTAATGATATTTTGGTGTAAATTAGAGCTTAACTGTATTTCGCATTATTCTGCTTCTCATTTATCAATTGAAGACTTTTCAGCTAAATATGAGTAAAAGATATAAGAAGTTTAGAAAATTGCTCGAAATTCTTTATAAATTATTTAACATTAAAATGTTTTTCGCTATTCTCTTAATATTCCGATAATCGCTCGCCATTTGAAAAGTGGCTCTCATTCAGTCATAATTTCGTTTAATTTTCACTGAATTTGTTCACAAAAAAATAATATGAAAAATTGGATTTTAAAAAATACAGATTTTGTTTGGCTTTTGTATTACCGTATTCCCTCACATTTTGTCACATTTTGTCAACAAGGGTTCGCAGAACGCTATACCAACGACTCAAAGAGCCTAACCTCCATGGGCTCAGACCGTCATAGGGCCCAA
>JAQGBE010000012.1:0-44053 GCA_034698225.1 Scheloribates latipes | reverse complement strand
TAAATGTATTGACAATTGTCTAGAGTATAAAATCACAAAATTAATTGCGTTTAAGGCGTAGACAAAATCAAATCAGAAAAATTCAATTCAATTAGTTTTACTCCTTTTTTGACTAAATTCAAGACAAAAGAATGATTTGTTGTCTGGCTTTGAATTTTTCTTTCAAAATGTATAATATTTTGAGTGAAAGTTATTTTACATTTTTCAATCAATTGTGGGATAATTATCGACACAATTACTGATGTAATTGACATTAAAATTATGATTCGATCGATAATAAAATGGCATAACACAGCTAATTGATCTAGCTCTGATTGGACTGCACCGACCACTGCGCCAATTATAGCTCTAAAGAGGGGTAAACTTCGGACTTCCCCTCCAAGAGCTCGATAACCTTGGCATCAATAAAAAAGAATGAAAAGCGTCGATCAGTCATATCAAGACTGACTTTGTTGGTCGAGAAGGGCTTAACTGTTCTCAAGCACTGAAATACTTTCCGCTTCTAAACTAATTTATTCTCAATGTTATAAAAATTGAAAATCAATTGATTTATTTATAAGTGTTTTTGATGTTTCGCATTGATGTGTCTCAACCACCGCATCCTCACAATGATCTTGGCTTAGGATCGTAGCTGAGAATGACATTTGTGGTCGAATTCGTCTTCTTTTTAATCAAAAATAAAATTACTATCACTTCATATGAAACGAAATTCAATCAAAAATTCAATTAAAAATCAATTCTCGAATGGCATTACATTTGGGAATACATTTGCATTAGTAATGAATCGAAGCACAGATGGAATCGATTTCCTGTTTTCATAACATTCAATCAAAACTTGAAATCATCGCAAAAATATTTAATTAATACAAAAACATTTAAATCAATTATAAATAAACATATTATTCATCCAAACAATTAACCAAAAGATTAATTTAGCGGAAAATCGCATCGCATATAAAAATTATTGCCATTATTGCGATTATAATCGCTATTTTTGATCATTTGTTGAGTCGATCGATGAAAAGATCAGATTTTAATCTGCGTCACACACGCCATACAATAATGATCAAGCTAATTGCGCTCATTTGTTATGTCATTTCATGTCTAAATTCGGTCCAATGTCACCAAAAGTGGTCATTAAGTCAAAGGCTGGCCTACGATGTCGGCGCTGAAGAGTTGTCTCAGGTCTACATCCACTTCGACAACCAAACGGTCTCTTGAGATCACTTTATGTCGTAACCACTCTAATGATTGGATCTCTTTGTGAGAACAGTTGGCAATCAGTGGCGACAAAGACTTATTCGGTTGCATAAGAGTTCAGTCATTTTTCTCTCAACCAATTGAGAAGTTCTAGTCACCTGATCATGGTCAATTTTTCAATTTATTCAGAGATCCAAAGAGCTGACCGACCAGTGCTTGAATGCGATCGCCATTCAGTGGAATGTCAAACACTTCTTCGACGATCAGATGACAGACGATATGAACGAAACGCTAATTGAACGCCAATTGGAGACCGCGATGAAAGTGAAGGGCATTTCGTATGTCGACCACAACGAGACATCACTTGTCCACAACATGTCGGCAGAGATGACATCGGATCAGTTGACGTGTTGTGTTGTGAAGGAGTTATTCGATTGCATTGAATTCAAGTTCAGAAAGCACTGCAATGACATTGCCTTCGAGGAGCTCAAGAACATCCACGCGATGCTAACACCCGAACCGTTTTACAACTGCGCCGGCGATCAGAGGACAATGGTTTGCGATCTCATACTAAAAGCCAGAATTGGAATCCAATCGGAACCCACTTCGGGCCACAATCGGACGGAACGCCAAATCTCTTTCATTACTCTATTTTGTATAATTATTTCAACGTTTAATTTGATTGAACAGTGATTACAGAATTGTTGACAATTGGATTGATTTGTATTACAATCAGAATATCAGATATTTGTTGTAAATAACAGAGAAATTAAGTGAAATTATGAAAACACAATAGAAATGACTTAAAGTCTAATAACTTTTCATAAGGTTATAGACAATTAAAGAGTTGTCGTATTTATAAAATACATCACAAATTGTTAAATAAGTTTTTGAATGTATTGAAAACTAATGATCTCGACATTTGGGTTCTAATACGAAAACTGAACTTGTTGAATAAACCTTGAAACAGCTAATCGGGAGAATAAATAATTGTATGCTCTAAATAAAGCAATGAAAGTAGATTTCAAATAAAAATTTTACAATTATTCTCGTTTTACAGATTATAATAGTTTGTCATAAGTCTCGGGATTTTCTTAATCTTCAAATCGATAACTGATGTGAGACTTCAGAAGAAGACAATGAAAGCGACGGACACTTATGGTCTTCAATAGATGACTCGTTGTCGGCGTCGGAAGCACTTGAATATGCGGTCCAATTGCCTGCGCTGTCGCTCCAAAGCGATGCCAAAGAGTTGGCAAAACATTTGGCCGAATGTCTGACCGAATATATTCGCGATACAACCCATAAGTCGTCGCCAATATTGGGATTATTCGGTGATAGCATAAGATTCGGGATATAAATGATATCGAATTTCAATCGATCGCCGCAATGGATGAATGCCATCAAATCAGACACTCCTTCGAAGCCGTATATTGTCAGCTCTTTAATCCGAGTCAGTTCTTTCAATTGGCGAACAACTTTGAAAGTGTTATAATATTTGTGACTATCAGAGTCACAGAAATCGATTTCTGATTCAATTACTGCCGATTCTTCACTAAGCTTTAAGACGTTTCCGGTAATGCCTCGGATTTCGATGCCATACTTATACATGAGATTGAACTGGAAAAGTCTTCGGCCATCCATAAAGCGAGGCCACAGTCTGACCACTTTCTGTAGGCCAACACCAGAAACGTTCTCTTCTTTGATTGAAAAGTAATCGCCAAATGAATAGATTTTCTTCTCGAAGCAAAAGTTCTGCCGAATGAACATGAAGTCGAAGAATATCTTGTGTTCGCTCTTATATCGATCATTCAACTGATAAACAAATCTTCTGTCGCTTCGATACAACTCTAAGAACAAACTCTTCTTAAGCAATACGAACCCGATTTGGTTCAGACACTCAAACACTTCGGCTTCGGATGCGGTCATAATCACTGTGTTGTCGGTCGGACTGTAGTTGAAGAGAGGGTTTAAGTGGTCTTCAAACAAACGAATTAAATCCGAGTCTTTGATTTCGGAACCGATTTCTTTATGTTCTTCTTCTGCACTAATCATCGCTTTATAGCATTTGAATTCTTTGTCACACTTCTGACCAATCAATTTCTTCAGATCGGACACATTCTTTGATTTGGACAATGACTCCGAAACCAAGAATAAAACTAATTCAAAGGCCCGCAGATCATCATCAAAGAAGTCCATTGTACTGTTGGACTCGAGATCAGTCAAAAACTTGGTCTTCAGTGGCTTCAAAGTACGAATCGACTCGTTTTGGATGAGTTTCTTGTTTGAGATGAATCCGGAGTTCAAATCGTATCCGAAGTATTGGTTTTCATCTTTAATCAGAGCCAATAGACTGAGTTTGAGGTCACCTCTTGATCGGTAATTGTTGGCCAACCAGTCTCTAAAGATCTTGTGTTGCGACAAAGCTCCGGTCAGACTGACCGCCGATGACGTCTTGGCTTCGGACTGGCGTTCGCTTATCACAGACTGCAAGTGACAAACCAATTGATCCCTGGTTTGGCTCATCGTCTCATCGATTGATTCAATTGTGGGTCAAAGTGACGATTGGTTTCATCACTGATTAACAGCTGATTAAAAGCGATCGACTAATGAGAGCAAAGACTATCGGTTTGTGTGACTCAACAGTAGAGCTGAGAAGTGAACGATCGCTCGAATCTCAACTGAGTCTCACTTTTCAGTGATATTGACTTTTAATAGCGGAATAAACGATTCAATACTTGTCGTGCAAAAGATTCAGTCATTTATTCACATGTTTTGTACTTTTGGAAAGTTATTAACAAATGATATATAAAATCAAAAATAGTAAAAAATAACGATAAACTAGATTAAAATCATAGGATGTATATAATGCTTAGTCAACGGCGCCATTCGGCGAACGGAACCGATGTTTTGGTCGGATCTGTCGTTTTGTCGTATCTTTCGATTGTTATGTCCAGAGCTTTACAGAGAAGAGTCATAACATTGTCGACGAAGTCATGAATCACAAGATCTGCTTTGTTGTCGTGTTTGGTTGGCTGGAGGTTAACGATCACGAGTCGACCCTTCTTGAGCTTCTTGGTCAGCAAAGGCAAAGAGCCCGCGGGCTCTATCTGGAGGGTAGTGCCCAAGCAAATGGCCAGATCGCATTGGCGCGAGTACTTGTCCGCGTACTTGAGCTCGTCTGCGGGCAGGTCCTGATCCCAGTCGAGGATCGTGTCGGCCATCAGTCCCCGACAGGGCCTCGACTTGCGCAGGCAATTCATGTCCGAAACCTTCAGAGCCATTGTAGTGCTGGGCGTCAGGCGAATGAAGCGCGACTTGCAATGAGTGCACTGGTCTATGAAGAAGTTGCCGTGCAGTTCGGCGATCTGGCGCCGCCGGATGTTGGCCTTCAGGAAGAGACCGTCGATGTTCTGACTGACGATCAGTCGCACGAGTTTGGCCTTCAGCAGTGCCATTAGCGCCATATGGGTTTGCGTGGGCTCGCAGTCGCCGAACGTCAAGAGACTCGACTCCTCCACTTTGATGCCCTTCTTCTCCAGAGTCCAAATGCCGTTCGGGCCTCTGAGACAGACAATTAGGTCAACGCATCGTACGATCGCCTATAACAGGCGTATTACCGAAAGTCGGGAATTCCGGCCGCAGTGCTGATTCCTGCGCCGACATAAACGACAACACATTTCGATTGCGTCAACCATTTGGACAAAACCTCAACTTTTGATTCCACACTTTCGGGCGCTTCGAAGATCTGTCGGTCAATGAAATGGTTAGCGAAATGGCTGAAGAGGTCACTGACCGGCAACGCATACCTCAGTCAGACCGCACACGCCTTTGTCTTGATATTCAGACAGTCCTTCGGCATAATTGGCCGACATTTGCGGTCAGAGCCGAGTGTCCACTGTATGGCCGTTAATTGGGTTCGGAATCAACTGAATGTCGAATCAAATCAAATCCAATCCATTTGATTGAATAACAAATCAAATAACGATTTGCGTCAGAAGTGTCTTCATGTCAATGACGTCCATCGCAAGCGAAGCCCTCCTTTTGAGCGACACGTCTGAAGGCTTTGAGCGCAGACCCAAACCCACCGCCAGTGGTGTCGTCGTTGGTGTGCATTGGATTGCATTGCATCCAAAGTGAGCGCACTTTGTGTAGACTCGAAGCGAGTGTTTGCCGTCGACTCAGTGAACAGATCTCTCGCCAAACATTTGGTTTGTTTTCATTGCATTACATTTGGAGACAAAACTGTCGTCAAAATGAGTCAAACGCTTTGCGATTATTTTGATTACAATTGACTTTAAATTGTGTTTAATCTAAGTTTAGTCTAATTGCTGTCGTCTATCGGTTGGGCGGTCACTCGTCTGCTGAGAGGCCAGACATGTCTGAACCGGAGAGGAATGGCAATGACATCGACCCCATCGAGGGGTTGAGACAATTGGAGAAATTGATTTCTGAGGCCGAAGAATATGACACCAAACAGAAGGTGACGTTCAATGGCAACAAAATGCTTAACGACTTGCTCGACAAACCGTTAACGGTTGAGGCCGGCGATGACCAGCAGTCTGACGAAGAGCGCCACTCCGAAGAAGACGACAATCAGAGTGATGAGCCTAAGGACGAACCGCCCGATGAGGACATCGATGAAGAGGTCGAGAAAAAGGTTGGCGAAGAGAAAGGCGTGAAACGACAAAAGTCTGACGATGAGTCTGAGGAGGACAAGGAGGTGACGGACAAGACTCCTCAGAAGTCATCGACTCAGAAGAATAAAAAATCAAAGAACTCGAGTGCGAAGAAAAAGAAATCTTCAAACCCAACACTTCGGAAGAATATAAAAAATATATTAAAAGAGACGGAATTAGATAAAGAGACACAATTGGCCAGAAAGGAAGAGGAAGAGAGAATAGCGCGACAACGAGAGCGGTGGCAAGAGATGCAACAGAAGCAGATCCAAAGTCTCTTTCCTTTAGACATCAATCCAACCGTAAATAACAATCTTCAACCGAAAAGGTCTGAAACATTGTCGATCTTTATATTCTTTTCTTCTTGTAATTATGGTTTTATGCCCACATTTGACTCAATAATTTGAGCGAGAATTAAATTCTCAGCAATTGATGTTGAATTCAAACTTAAATAAATCGCATCTTTCAGTAATTCAGTCAACATTTTAAACTTGTCTAACATTCTGTCTTTGACTCGACACTTGATTCAAACGACAATCTCTTAGTTATTTTCTTCACAATGAACTCGAAAATGACAATTCCGTACATTTCCGTACTGTTGACAGCATTTCCACTCACTTACGAAATGTCTTTTCAGGTACTCTGAGATATCGGATGAGATACTTCTGAGTAGCGATGACGAGGACGATAAGCAAACCCATAAACCTGTGTTCAAACATAAGGCATCACTCGAGCTGATCGATACCACCGAAGTAATAGATCTGTCTTCGAGCGACGAGGAGACCGATCCTCCCAAACGGAGTGACCACTATATGAATGGCTGCGACGACGAGGTGGCCATTCTCGACAGCTCGCAGATCAGTTCCGACAGCGATATGGAAGACGCCAACAATTGCGGTCTCCATACAGACGACTCGCTCAACACATGGGACTCGGAAGGCCGCGTTCTGGTCAACGTTGGTCACCCTCCCGAAGACCCCGATATCTATTTAGCGCCACAAATCGCCCGCAAAGTCAAACCGCACCAAATCGGAGGCATTCGGTTCTTATACGACAATGTGGTTGAGTCGCTCGAACGGGTCAACAAGTCGACCGGTTTTGGTTGCATTCTCTCTCATTCGATGGGTTTGGGAAAGACAATGCAAGTGATATCGTTCATTGACGTCTTTCTCAGTCACTCGGACGCCAAGTTTGTCCTCTGCATTGTGCCCATCAATACTCTTCAGAACTGGATCTCCGAGTTCAATATGTGGCTCCCGGAAGACGGAACCATTGACAAGTTCTTCAAGAAGGACGAGACCAACGGAGACGTTAAATACAGAACTTTCAAAGTTTTTGCCATAAATGAGGCCAAATCGACGACCACAAGGGCCAAGACTATACTTTCTTGGCGTAAATTCGGAGGAGTTTTACTCCTTGGCTATGAAATGTACCGAATTCTGACGGCAGTTAACAATAGGAACAAATCGAAGAAAGACGAAGACATTGATCCGAAAATACTGGACCAAATCAACTCAGAAGTGAGGGCCGCGTTGATAGACCCGGGGCCTGACCTCATCGTCTGCGATGAGGGCCATCGCATCAAGAACTGCAACGCAGCTACGAGTCAGGCCCTGAAGAATATACGAACAAAGAGGAGAATAGTGTTGACGGGCTATCCGCTCCAGAACAAGCTATTGGAATACTGGTGCATGGTCGACTTTGTGCGGCCCAATTATCTCGGTCTTAAAAACGAATTCACAAACATGTTTGAGCGGCCCATCACTAACGGCCAGTGTAGTGACTCGACGCCACACGACCGACAGATCATGAAATATAGGGCTCACGTCTTATACCAGTTACTTAAGGGATTCGTCCAGAGGTTTGTCGATGTCTTGATTAACATAGATTAGACTACAGATTGTTTTATTTTCGACTCAAAAACCCGATAAGATCGCAGTAAGGTAGAAGAGTCGAAAATAAAACAATCTGTATATCAAATACTTGACTATAAATGGTGATTCACTCAAAATTTTAATGGACACAAATGTTGAGTTAGTTGGTTACCGTGTTATATCACTTTCTAATGTATGTCTTCTAATGTGTTTGTTTCAGACGAAGCCACTCAGTATTAAAGGGCGCACTTCCGCAAAAATGCGAGTATGTGCTGATGTGCCGCATGACTCCGATCCAGAAGCAGCTGATGCTTGCCTTTTTGGACACTGCCATCAATGATCCGGAAGCTATCGGCACAGCCAAAGGTCGCATCTCAACACTGACTTTGTTTGCCGTTTGTTGCAAAGTGTGGAACCATCCGGACATTGTCTACGATATCATTCGCAAAGGACTCGCTTCTGATGACTTTGATATCGACTTTCCGACCAAAAACAAACCCCAATCGAAGACTAGTAAGAAGAAGAAGGAAAAGAGCGAACCCATCAATGACTGTCTGCCTATATTAGACGAGACAATCAATCAGTTCACTGATATTATCCCAAACGACTTGTTTGACGCTCCTCTGCGACAGAAGAATGAGGGCGTTCTCGACTGGACGTGGGCTGAAGAGAAACTGGGCGAATATGTTCCTGGTTTACTCGAGCACTCCTTCAAAATGATTCTATTGTTTGATATCATCGCCGAATGTATGGCTATTAACGATCGACTCCTTGTCTTTAGTCAATCATTGCTGACACTCGATCTCATCGAGCGTTTCCTGCAGTCGACAAATATCCCGAAGACAAACACAAAATGGGCCAAAAATCAGAGCTACTATCGGTTGGACGGATCGACTTCTGCGCCCGAGAGAGAAAAATATATAAATCTGTTCAATAACACGAAATCCGCGCATCTCTTCCTGATCTCGACCCGAGCGGGCAGTCTCGGCATCAATTTGATTGGCGCCAACCGGATCGTGATCTTCGACGCCTCGTGGAACCCGTGTCACGACGCACAGGCCGCGTGTCGGATCTACCGGTACGGCCAGCCCAAGCCCTGCTATATCTATCGACTGGTTTGCGATAATTCACTCGAAAAGAAGATATACGACCGACAGGTGAACAAACAGGGAATGGCCAACCGGGTGGTCGACGAGCACAACACCGAAGCCAACTTCACGTGGCGGGAAATACACGCTCTGATGGACGACTTGCATGAAATAAAAGAGCCGCCGGTCGAGGACTACACCGAGGAACAGCTCTCGAGATTCAACGATGAACTGATCAAAAAGATCTGCACCAAAGATAATCATTGTATCACTCGATTGCCTTTCGAACACGAAAGCCTTCTTCTGGACCGAAAGGAATCAAAGCTGAGTTCGGCTGAGAAAAGGATGGCTTTCGGTAACTACAACGACGCCAAGAGAATGAAAAGTCTTGGAATGGACTACACATCGATCAGAAACCCGATGATGGCTCGCAATTACCCGAATTCAATGCCTTACTCACCGTCGGTCGGCCTCCCGTACGGACTGCCATCGCAGATGACGCCGACTCCCAATTATCTCATGAATATGGGCTCATATCCCGATGTCTCACAACCCTTACCCCCATATCCACCTCAAGCCAGAGGACAGTCTTCGAACCACTTCATGAACTTCGAGTCGATCGCTGAAACACTGGTCAAAAATGGCAATTCGGTCAAAAAGGTGCGCATCCCGAGTGACCTCAGCATCAATGTTGGGCCCAACAGTGTCGTCAATATAAGGAAAGGCGAAGAAGTGATGGTCATTGAGACGCAAAAAGGTGTTTACCTCAGGACAAACGAAGGCAATATAATATCGATCAAAAACGCCAACCCTTTGGCACCTCATATCTTACCCTCGTTTATGTCGGCGTCCAAGAGAGTGAGTGCTTTGAACCAATTGAACACTTCTAACATTTGCCTTCAGATCATTCAACCGAATCTTGGCTGCGGAGGAACTGTTCACTGCGCGACTCCCACTCATTCTAGGGCCTCATCCACTGTATCCCATCCTCCGGAAGTGGTCCAACTGAGCGACGACGAGGACAGTCCCGATGCCATTGACAGAGCTCTCGACCAATCAGTTAACTTAAACTCAGGCTTGGATTCGTCTTCAGAGAACGGGGTCTTCAATGGCAACGATTCTGGTTACGAGAGACGGAGCGGCCAAACGACCAGTAATTCCAATTCGACCACATCTGAGGCCAGCGATAGGTCTCACGACATGTCAGGTCTGACGGACCCGACGTTCGCCACAGCGATGGACACATCGACGACTACGACCGCGACGGCCGACATGTCTTTCCACTCGACATCAATGGGTTCAATCGATTTCGAGGGTATCGATACTCTGGAGATCTAATCAATACTTAATAGTTAATTAATGTAAATAATTGATCGCATTTTTAATTGACGAAAAAAATTGTTTATTATTTTGTATTCAATGAAATGAAAGTAATTTTTATTATTATTATATAATCGTATGACTACTCAAATAAATATAAACTAATTATGCGCTGACTTAGTCGACGATAGCATCGGTTTATGTAAAAAGCTATTTCGATATTTATTCCGTTTGATTAGTGAATTCAATTAATCGACGCCTATTTTGATCGAAATAAATGATAATTAGTTTCAAATTTGTATATATTTGTGTATAAATGCGTTTGCAATCAGAGATGATTAGAAACGGTCAGTTATGGACAGCATCTGAGAACAAACAAGTGTTCTAATCGGTCACAAGACTTAATTGTCAGTGTATTTAAGCTTGTTTATGGTTTTGGGCAGTTGTGCCAGAATTCCCAACTCGACTGTCCTCACCAATGAGGGCCTCGACTGGCAGAGAGAGTCCTCAATGTCAACCTCACGGCCACTCTCTTTGAATGTCCAATCGATGCTTATATATGTCGTTCTAATCGTTCTAATCTTTAAAATGGTAATTCAATGATATAGACGTAACAAAGACCTGGAAAAAGTGCTAAGATTATGGCAATCACACCAATCGGTTGCGAATTATCAATTAGCAATTAAAAATTAGCAGAAAATTAGTTGACTGGTTGTCGGGGGATCCGAAACCAATGATTGGACCGAAATCTGTTTACCGATTGGCTTCTGACTGATGCTAATCGCGAGATACGGAAAAAAGACAATATGGGAAGTCTTGTCAAGTCTTATTGGAATGTCTGATCGGATCAACTGATCGCCACTTCTAGGCTTCTATCGAAATGTTGATGGAATCCAAGAACCGTTCAGTGATTGGCTAATCGGTTGCCAAAAGCACACGATTGGAGACATTGGCGATAAATGTGATAATTCAGGTCACAAACAGATATCGACTTTGAGTTTGATTCGTAAATAAGAAAAATCACGAAAAATAACTTTTAATTGAATTTAAAGTTTTTCAAAACGAGTTTTCCTCGGTTTTCGTCATTTGACGAGCGAATGCAAGGTATTTAAACCCCGACTGGGATTGAGTTCCGACGCGTTACAGAATTCCAATAAAAATTTTATTGAATACTGAAATCCATATTGACTTCCATTGGAGACAATGAACGGGAAGGAAGACATAGAGCCCGTCGAACGACAAGCAGAAACTTTTCAAGTAATCAATCGATTCTTAAACAGATTTCCACTTTAATTAACCATTTATTCAGTATTTGTCGGGATTTGGAAATGAGTTCGCGAGCGAAGACCAACGCTGTCCGGACTCACTGCCCAAAGGACAGGTAATTGACATTACTTTGCGTGTCACCAAAAATAACATTCATCCGGCAAACACACGACAGAACACTCCACAAGTCTGTCCTTATGGCTTATATGCTGAGCAACTGTCGGGAACGGCGTTCACCGCACCGCGGGATCAGAATAAAAGAACGTAAGTCTTATTGGATGTGAGAAAAAAATGTTTACCCATTTTGGATGTCAAGTTGGTTGTATCGGATCCGTCCGTCGGCACTGCACACGCCATTCCGGAAGTACTCGGGAAGTAACATAACAATGAACTGGGATCAGGTCGAGCCCGACCCCAATCAGATGTGTTGGCATCCCTTCAAATTCCCGCTGACCAACACTGAAGTCGACTTCGTTGATGGCCTCAACACCATTGCCGGAGCGGGTGATCCGCGAACTCGATCGGGAATGGCTATTCATATCTATACCGCGAACGCGTCGATGAAAGACAAGTGTTTTCACAATTCTGACGGAGATTTCCTGATTGTTCCCCAAACGGGGGTTTTGTTAATCACAACCGAATTCGGTCGATTGGAAGTGTTCCCGAACCAGATCTGTGTCATTCAACAGGGAATGAAGTTCTCGGTTGATGTGACTAAACAGTCGCGCGGATATGTCCTCGAAGTCTACGACAATCATTTCATTTTACCCAATTTGGGTCCAATCGGTGCCAACGGTTTGGCCAATCCACGGGACTTCTTGACTCCAGTGGCGCATTACGAGGACCGCGAATGTGACTTCCAAGTGGTCAACAAGTTTATGGGAAAGCTGTTCGTGGCCACCCAAAAGCACAGTCCTTTCGACGTGGTGTCGTGGCACGGCAACTATGTGCCCTATAAGTATGACCTAGCTAACTTCATGGTCATCAACTCAGTCTCGTTCGATCACGCGGTAAGTCTCACCATCATCTATCACGACCATCAACTTCTAAGTGCCACTCAACTGTTCCGAAGGACCCGTCCATCTTCACAGTGCTGACCTGTCCATCTCTGAAACCCGGAACAGCGATCGCCGACTTTGTAATATTCCCGCCGCGGTGGGGAGTGGCCGAACACACATTCCGTCCGCCTTACTATCACCGCAATTGCATGAGTGAGTTCATGGGGTTAATATTCGGCAGATACGAGGCCAAAGAGGGCACGTTTCGGGCGGGCGGCGCCACTTTGCACTCCATGATGACACCTCACGGGCCCGACTCAGACTGCTTCGAGATGGCCATCAAAGTCGAACTGCGGCCGCAACGGGTGGCCGAGGGAACGATGGTTTGTCTCTTCAATTTCCAATACTTGAGACTAAATTCTAATTAATATCTAGGCATTTATGTTCGAAAGTTCGCTCAGTTTGACTGTCACTGAATGGGGTCTCAAAACGTGTCAAACTTTGGACGAAAATTATTACAAAGTTTGGTCTAAACTCGAAAATAATTTCGACTCAAAAATCAAACAAAAATAGTTGGCAATTGAATTGTTATAATCATGGTTGAACGGCGAGAACACTTCTACGCGAATCTCAGGTAAAGTCTGGTCTCAATCAATGACCTTGTCTATGTCAGTGTCTATGTAAATGCAAGTTATCTTTTATAATTTTTTATAATCAATATCTGAATTGGAAATAAAAATGACGAAAAACAGAACCAAATCGGTGTCAATACAACAAAAGACATGTTTGGCGGCGATGTGTTAAACGGATATTTAAAGTAACTGCAAATTCTCGGATTTGACTCGAAATCAGTAGTAAAACACAAATCTCACTGAAAATGTTTTCAAATTCTAATCGCAACTAATTTGATGCAATTTGGAGATAACTCTGAGATTAATCGAACAACTTTTGAACTCTTTTACGGTGATTAAAAATATTTGGGTTTTTCCAAACATTAGAAAATTACTAATCGCATAAACATCTTTTTAAAATTGGAATTGCCTAGTTAATTTGCACAGCTATTGACGGATCGATCACTGAACTCATCCAGAAATCAAAGTCTATTGTGAGAAGTGATTTGAAAAGTGCTTCAAAGCTAAAACAATTACTACATAAACGATAAACCAATTGAAATAGTGTCGAAAATCAGTGAAAGCGATCCGATTCGTGTGTTTGGGAAGTGTTTGGCAAAAGTGTGTCGACTTTAGGCATTCATTCATTCAGTCAGTCAGTCAGCCGTCAGTCGTCAGCCATTCATCGATGCAGTCATTGCTGGCATTCATTCATTGAGTGCTGCAGTCGTGCACTCATTCAATGCAAAACTCGATTTGAACGGATTGGACGCCAATTGCCGCCCGATTCGGGACCAGTCGGGTGTCGGGCACATCACTAGCTGTGGGCAGAGTGACCAGTGGCCAGAGGTGAGGCGTGATTGGCGAGCATTGCGGCGATAAGTGCCGTACGTGTCTGTTGTCTTGTATACTACTGTCTGCTGAGCCAACCATAACAGTGAGGACTGAGTGCACAACCATTGCTCTGAAGGCCTGCCTATTGGGTGCCTCACCAGAGACTCACTGCAGGCCTTCGCTGGCACTCAACTCAAACACCTTTTGATTGATTTAATTAATTGTTTTGTCCACTAATTGACGACTTTATCGCTATTTTATTGTCCATTCAGTCAATCCAATACTCAAAACAAGTATTGGTTTCGATGCAAATCAGTATAACTTTGAACCAATTCTCTGGGTTTGTATTTAAAGGAAAACCAGTTTTTCATTATTCAAATCAATGACTCCTCAGTCGACTCCCAGTTAACCACACTTTTACTAACAAACCATTGATTTGTCGCTTCTTATAGCCTTTCAATTGGGATCACTACTGATACTAATCACTGCTGATTGTATCGATGGCTCACAATGTCTTGAGTTGTCTCGACTAAGGTGTCTATTGGTTTAACATCTCTATTGAGTTGTGTTTAGAATCGATAATTGACTTAATTTCGAGTTTAAATTCTTAGTTAACTTTTGACTCGACTCACAGCTAATCAGATTCAAGCGATTACTCGATTTAATTACACTTCTATTGTAATTACAATTTTATTATCACTTTTTTAGGTCAATACTGGTATCGATTCTGAAGACCTTTTGAAAGACTCCATTCGTTGACGATTTGTCTGACATTGAGCTCCGAAATGCATTCAAATCTGCCGTTTGTTACCGATCTTTATGTGGATTTAGACTTAAGTTTGTGTGAATTTAGTTGAAGTTTAAGTTAGCATAACTATTAACTTAAGACTAAGTTATAGATTGTTTGAAATTGGGTACAATTTGTTTGTGAGACCGACATTAGTGTCGATAAACGAGTCAATCAGTTGTTAGCCGTTCAAGTCGTTGACAAAAGACACACAAAATGTCTTCGATATCATCACAAACCCGATCGCAAACCAGATGTCTGTCACCCGTATATCAGTCGCACGAAGAGCCCAACCGAAAGCAGATGAAGTCCGACCATCACTCGGACTGTAACTCGACGTGCGATGCGGTCGAGTCGACCTCGAAGATCAAGAATGAGACCAAAGGTGAAGACAAGCCCAACGACAGTCCGGCTTTCCGTTTGAGGCCCCGCCGAAGTACACCGAAACCGGTGACCCCTTCGCCGCACAAACGGTTCTCTGCCTTCACAGCAATGATGAACCGATTGAAACATCTGAACGAAGGATCAGATGTCAAACGGAAGCTGTTGTTCAACAAACAAAAGGTCTATCCGTCGACATTCAACTCAGAAGAGGTGATTCCCAGCAAACGGGTGATACCTCCGCGATCGCCCACCAGTTCGGTCACCGAAGACATCTTCGTTTCGCCATTTGTCCCAAAAATAGCGACCTCTGAGTTGGAAGCGGACAAACAATACGGCGCTAATTATCTATCGCTCAAAATCATATTCAAGGAAGACATTGAAGTAAACGAGGAAAGGATTCTTAAGCTGTTGGCCACTGACGCCAACTTCGAGGAACACTGCCGACCATCGACCTCGAAGTCTAAGTAATTGGTTTTGTTTATGCTTAAAAGTGATTATTAATGGTTTGATTTGATTGTGATTGTAGCGGATCCGTGGTCTGCGAGCCGACGATTCCCATCTATTTGTTCGGTTCGTACGTCAACTGCAGAGCAGAGAAAAACAAAGTCATAAATATCGTTAAATTCAAAACCCAATCAAAACTGGAGACATACGACAACTCGAGTGACAGCGACTCGAAGTTCGCGATTGTGGTCAAGTCAGACGACCAATGGGTGCCATTCGTCTCGATCACCAACAAATGGAAGGCTCCCGAAGACCCGCGCGAACTCAATAAGACTCTGTTCCAGAGTCCGCCCGAAGAGAAGCCCATCAAACCTGAGGTCAGCTCTAATCCGTCTCACAAGAAGTGATCCTTTTATTTGTATATTTGATTTCATCGATTAGTTGAACACTTGATCTCACCTTTGATTTGAATCACAAAACAAATCTAAACATACATTATATATATATTTTGTAATTTTGTTCATATTATACAACAAACGATTGTCTTTAGAGTCATTTCGCAGACATTTATCGCTTCTAAGGTATTATCCATTGAATGCCCAAACATAGCAAATGTTACCACAAATTGTAATTCATTTGTATTTTAGTTTGTTTTGTGATTGTCTTTAGCGTTAAATTCGTACAAAATATCGGAATTATTTGAATATTATTATTGATTTTATGTCCAATGCAGCGAAAATTGTTTCATTCACTCGAACTCTATTCAAATAGTGTTTCACTAAATTGATGTCTCCTTCACCCACACCGTCAGCAATACAGCCGACGACTCGCCAATTGAGACCAATTCCAGTGTTTAATGTTTAGTGCAATTCGTCTGTAAAAGTAGACAACATTTCATTGTAATTGTAATTAATTTCTTATATATTTTTTGTCGTAGTTCTCAAAATTTTAGCAAAACTGTCGGTCAGTCCGCGATTGGTCTCATTTGAGAGTCAGTTGAGCTGTCATTTGCGCTAATTATTGACAAATAATTTAATTTATTTATTATTCATAAGAAATGTCAGAATTTCTATATATTTGTCAGAATTGCAGTAATTTTTTGAACTATTTTTGAATAACGGAAACCAACTCTTGTGAGCGATTCGTAAGTGTTCTTAAAATCCACCGAAAACTGAGGTCAATGTCACTGAAACTGAAACTCTTTGGCGAACAGTCTTGAAAGCGACGAAACGGTCGACAATAGACTACAAATTCTTTTTCTATTGATTTTCCCAAACGATTAAAACAAATAGTAATCTCTTCTATCACTCAAAATCACTTCGAATTCGGGTTTTTATTATACTTAAAGCAATTGTTTCTCTGAATAATTAAATGATTGAAACGAATGTAGATTTAAATTGACTTTCAATAAAACGATTTCTGTTTTTGTCCGATACGAGCGATCCGTTGGTGTCCGACAAGAGGTGTGCGAACACTGATTGATGACAACACCTGTCGTGAAGACAAACGGAGTGACGCTTTTGTAAACAATTTGACAGCAATTTATTAATTCTTTATTATCTTTACATTCATTCAAAACAGTTATTGAACTGATATTATGTACAAAATAATAATTATAATAATAATTAATAATACGATTCATTTAATAAATCAATTATTCAATTAATAAAAAATCTAAAATCTATTCAATATTTCAACTGATTTTCAAATTATTTGACGAATACTTTATTTGAAATTCACTTTCGTTTTGCCAAAAATGTAAATCACATTCAGCTGTGATTCGGATCCGCTTTGCTTTCCGTCTGAACACACATTTCTCTATTGAGTAGAAGTTTTTAATTTTCAATTTTCTTTCACAAAACGATTCAATACTTGAATTGAGTTGAAAAACATTTTATGGTTTAGTCTTAAATACGATTCTCAAAAATGTATATAAGAGTTGTGTCCAAAAGTGGAAGAAGTGATGAATGGTATGAACGCAATGGCAGTGAGATCTCTGTCTTTATGTTTGTCTTTGTCTATGTCTTAACGGATAATACACTGGTATTCGATGAAAGCGACAAATCATTAATTGTAAGGTATTTTCGGTTTAGAAAATCGATTCTCCAATTAATTGCTGATTGGATTCACTTTTATATCAAATGAATATGAAATTTGTTTCTTGTTTTGACTAAGTTTTTGTCTCTTCGTTACCACTGATGAGACAATTGATGAGCAATTGGTTTATATAAGAGTTGTCCGGAATATGAAAAAAATCAACTTTTGGTAAATTGTAATAACATATCACGAATTGGTTTTGTCGCCAAACAAACGATTTGTTCAATTGGTTTATAACTTAACAATAATTAGCTTCACTTCACTTCAGATTCAATTAGAATTATTAATAACCTATCGTCGAGTTTAAGCTAACGAATCGATTTTGAGTGTTTGGTCGCCACTCAAACCGATTTTGATTGCGTGGCCGTTGGAGTGGCCGTTAGTGACCGTCAGTTGACTGCCGTAATGACTGTTACTCTCTTCGGCGACGTTCGACACCAACGACTCCAACGCCCGATACAGGAAGAGGTAGTCGTCCTGAGACCGCCAAATGCCGGGCCGTCGCAAGTGATAGAGTTTGGCGTACATATAGACGTCGACGCAGTCCTCGAAGTTGAGTTGCTTGTAGAGAGTGGTCAGACAGCAGAATGTGGCCGATTCGGTGCCGCCGAACCTGCAAACACACAATCGGGTCATTAACATCGTGTCAAGAGGTGTACCGATCGGTGACATACTTGTCGACGACGACGACCGGTCCGTTTGGCATCTCGACGGCCCAGTCCTGGACCACTCTGACCAGATCGAAGACGTTGGTGAGGGGCTGTCGTTCGGGCCAATCGGAACAGTGGAATATACGACAGCAAAGCTCGTAGTCGTCTTGAGTGGACTGCAACATGAAGTCCCTGGTTGTGATGAAACCTCCGCCTTCCTGGACAATGCGGGCCTCGTCGGTGAGCTTCACTTTGAACGAGCCGTAGTCGCACTCGTCATCCCTGTCCGGCCAGAACTGTGGGAACTCTTTTTCATCGATGACTGAGGAGAGGACAACAATGGACTGCGAGTTGTGGTCCCAAACCATTTGCCAGAAGTCGGCGATTGTGTCCCAAACGGGGTGTTGAGTGACAATGAACTCCCGGAGCCGATTGAAACCGGGCAGGAATGTGGCGTTTATGTAGTCCGAGCCATCGGTGCCCGGGTTCTTGGGGATGATGTGCACCCGATGGGCCTCCAGTGGGATCAGATTGAGCGACCGGTTCTTCATCTTATTGCACGGCTTCAGTGCAGAGACGACATTGAAGTCTTTGGCCTAAACGGAGACAAAGTATTGGATGTAATGAAATGAGCGATGGTTTGGATGCAAACAAACCTTGAATTGAGTGACGAGTCGGAACTGTCTCTCCAGGAGTGGCCAGTGATGGCCACTCTTATCGCAGCTCACATTGGAAGAGCCGTCACCTCCGGTCTGCAGAGTCTGGATATACTTCAGGAGATGACTCGACGGCACTTCGGTATCGCCCGATTCGATGGCCTCTTGGAGTGCGTCGTGAATGAAGATATACTGCTCTTCAGTCTGAACCAAGTAATTCCTTTGTTGGCGAATGTGTTTGAGGAAACCGAAGACATTGATAGACTGTCTGTGCTTTATCTGTCTCTGCATTGCGTCCAATACGATGTAAGTTCCGGTTCGGCCGACGCCAGCACTGCAGTGCACTATAATTGGACCGCCGTTTGGAGGATTAGCCGCCGAAGACTTGCGAACGAATGAAAGGACTGGAAGCGGATGATCGGGAACGCCGTGGTCGGGCCAATTGGTGTAGTGGTACTGATAGACTGTGCGTTCGGCGCCGTGTTTCTGCGGGTGACAAGTGGTGGTCAGCGACACGAGTGGTCGTTGGAGACGACGAGAAATACCTTTTTCACTTTGAGATTGCGGACGTGGAAAGTCCTCAGAGTATAGGTGGCCATCACTACCTCTTGCAAGTGCTTCACTTGAATGATGCCATAGGTTTCGGTGCCTTCTTTGGGCCAATACATGTCACACTTGCGCTGCAATCGAAACACAATTAGCTAATCAGTCGCTCGGATTGGGTTTACTTTCTATGCTTAAACTCAAAAATCATTTTCGAAGTAAGAAATGAAAGAATGGGAAGAAAGAGAGGGACAGAGAGATAGAGATCGAGAGATACAAAGATTTAGAGAGAGATTGAGAGATGATTTACTTACAGAGTCGTCCAGTTCTGAATGATAACTATGAGAGTAGTGGTGCGACCCATGCTATCGACAAGAGATAATGAAGACATACATAGTAGAGATAGAGAAGACATGCACTCGGTTTGGGTCACAACTGGATTCAACTTGGATTCAATGGGATTCAACTTAATAGTTAAGAGCAGTTTAGGCAAGAAATTAGTCTCAATTAGTCTCAATGGTAACAATCGGTCGACTCATTAGGCGATTGATTGATCTCTTATTTGTGACATTTGTGCTCTAAATCAGTAATAAATAGTTTAAGCGTTTGAGAGAAGCAAAGAATGCGAAGAATAGGAGAGTTCGGTCGCCAGAAGCGACCGCCAAATGACTTCGAGTTTAATTAAGTCAGATATAAGCGGCAAAAGCTCTTGGCTTTCGCTTCGATAGATGGATGGATATGGAAATTGAAGTGACTTACTCGTCCTCTCTCCATCAAGTTGGTGATCATCACCACAATGCACACTCTCTGCTCCCAAATCATCCGCCAGTAGTCGTCGAACGTGGAGGGAAGCGGGCCTTGGGTTCCGATGTAGGCCTGAGACTTGCCGTAACCCTGGATGTCAAGCATGTCAAGTGTTAGCATCAGTGATGGATCGGACCGACGACACGAATGTCATGGCATGACTTACATCGATGTAATTGGCGTTTATGTAATCGACGCCATTCTTCTTCTGAGTGTTCAGTGGCTTCAGAACCACTCGGGTGTGATCGTAGGCCACAATATTGACGTATCTATTCTTGTTCTTGTTCTCCATCAGTTGCGAGTGTTGTGAGGAGAGGTCGAGGTCAGTGGCGTGCTGTATGGCCTCGTACTCGCGCGAGAAGCCGAGGTCGCCGTCCGAGTGCAGGTCGACCACGTGTTTGGACCACTGCGACACTGGGATCGACGCGTACTCCGAGTCGTCGAAGATTTCGGACAATTGCGGAGAACCGCCTCTCGTGGCAGAGGGCGGGTCATCCAAGTAGTAGTAAGCAGCTTGGAAGTATTTGCGCCACAGTACAAAAGACAAAATGGCCAGGATCAAGGCAAACGAGGCGCACACCACTCCCGCGATCATCGATGCCGGAAGGGTTGGCTCGATATAAGGCGAGGACACGAAACCTGTGCCGAAGTCAGTCACAGATTAGATATCGACATAATTGGCGACGGATTTGCATTTTTCAGGTTAAGTGCGTTCAAAGATCTTCAGAGTTAAGTCGAAGAATAGAATAGATGAATGTTATAGTGATTTGGCTTACATTAGTAGAGATTATTGTCTACTCATTAGTAGAATATATGCTTCAGTGGTAGAGATATGTTAGTGGAAACGGAAAGACAGGACTTACTGATACACTTACTCTGCAGAATCACTTTTCGCGGTTCACTGAATTCGCCGCGATATAGCTTATTGAGTTCGGTGACGCTGCGGCTGGCACCTTGCACCTTCACCTCGTAGAGCGTGCCCTTGGTCAGGTTGGTGATGTGGGCCTAGGGGTAGAGGCAAAGGTCAGCCTATGGGCTAACAGCGGTAACCCTAAGAAGTGACGTACGGAATGTTGTTCTCTGCTGTTGACACCGCCTCCCGGAACGGCCAACTCCTCGAACTCAGTGTCGCTCTTGTCTTCGGATCGGTATTGGATGAAGAAGTAGTCGATAGAGTTGAAGAAGACGTTGGGTCGTTCCCAGTAGACGTGGAGAGTGTTGTTCGAGGTCTCGCAGGTCAGGTTGACGATGAGGGGCGCGCTCGGGCCGGTCACGTCCGTCCGGAACTCTATGGTTTTGCTGGGCTCGCCCTCGGTCTTCGACGTGAATGCCTTCACCCAAACCTTGTATTGAGTGAACGGCTCTGCGAAGACATGATTCAAAATTATGAAAACATTATTCCATAAAAACTCTGATGACTTTCATTCAAAACTTCAGACCAATAGCGGACCCCCGGAGAGGGCCGCGAATAGGATTGCTTCGAAACTATTAGAAAACAATTTTTATTGGCATCTCGTTGTAGGAGTCAGTGATATGTCATTCACAAACTCGATACAAACAATCCGAGGTCAGGGGTCGCACTGATCCACACCGGGTCTCGTCATTATTCACTGGAGTGCCAGACGACGGGCACCGCCGATGGCATCGCAAATATGCGGCCGATGTGGAGGTCGTGTCCGCAGTGGGAGAGGGACTCACTCGCAGACACTAATACCGCTCGCAATCGATATTTCGTTAATTAATTCTGTTATTCAATGATTCAATTAGTGACACAAAAGAGCTTAACGTGTCTTCAGAATAAATCCCGTTTTGGATATCGCAGTGATTGCAGAGTCAGTCAAACAATTCACGAGACGAGACATGGATTAGAGTCGAGTGAAAAGTTCATTGATATTTAATTTGCATAAAAGCATGGCTTCGATTGCCTTAATTAAGTGAACGAAAAATTCGGGCAAATATGCAATCATTTCGTGGAATCGAATATTAATTATTGAAATCATGTAATCACTCGAAAGCTAATCCATTAGAGGCCGACAGAGGGGACCGACCGGTGGTCTGACCGCTACTATAACGCCAATTAAGTCAAAGTGATTGCTTACTCAGGCCATGAATATTGAAATCGAGGACAATCGGCTGCGGATTCGCCACTTTCCTCATCTCTGTCTGATTGGCGGCGATGTTGAGAACGTAAACCCGATAACCCTGGAGTCGGCCGTTCGGTGCCTTCGGTTCGGTCCACTGGAGGCGCGCATTAGTGTTGGACACCCGGACGAGGGATACGTTTTGCGGTGGACTCGAGACTGGAATGCAATTCAATAATTAGTTTTAATTATTAATTATTAATGAGTCTAATGATAGATCGTCTCTAATCTCAGGGCTTTTGCTTCACTTAACCCAACAAAAGCTCTAATTTTGTTCACTTTTTTCATAAATCGATTTCTCATTAAATAATTTTAGGTCTCAAATGAATACCTCATGAATAGAGACGAAAACAATTCACTACTAATTCTAGTTTTAATTATCTATTCGTTAAACAAAAGTCTGAATTGAGTTTGTTTTTGGCCAAAAATGGTTACAATTAATGATAATTAATGTGAATAACTGAGTCATAAGAGACCGGATTAGGAATCTAGCAATTAATTAGCCAAAAGTGATCACTCACTTCCTTCGTCGGTCATCGCACTGATGGCAGTGGTCGGGCCGTCACCGGCGGGGTTGAAGATCTGCAGAGTTATCATGTATTCGGTGAACGGTTCCAAATTGCGTAACGTATAGGACTGTCGCGAAAGATTTGGTGCGTTAGACATGTCTTGTGTCGCCAATCGGATTCAAGTATTACCCGAAGATCTGGATCTCTAAGTATTATCTCCTTTTCGGGGCCCATAACTGGTCCGTGGATTCTATATTTGATTTTGTATCCGAGGAACTCTCCGTGAATGGTGTTCCTGCTCGGGGGCATCCAATGGACGCGGATTGACGAACTGCTCATATTTGTGGCCGACTCGATGGTCGGCTTCCCATCGGGAACTGAACGGCAATCAAGCGTTAGTCAGTGGGTATGCAAAAGAGATTCTCTGTTCTGGCACTCAAACACCAAATATTATGTAAATCTGGGCTCTACTCTAATTTTAGAGTAAAGTCATATTCAGTCAAATTCAGTAATTTTAGAGTCATATTGAAAATTCTCGACAAAAGAATTGCAAAAGAAATGCTGAAAAAAGTATTTTTCAAATGAGTTGTTCAGAAAATTAAGAGAGAATTAGTTGAGTCGACGACTCACTAATTGATGAGCTTTTAAGTGCTTTAATGAGCAATCATTTATTCATTGGTTAGCCGTCAGAGCCTCTGATGACAGCGATTTGTGCGATACTGAAGACATGCATAACCGGTGAAAGTGTTTCCGCTGAGGGGCCGACAGTCGGACCGTTGAGACGGAGAAACAAAATTGGGTCTCAAATGTGAACATTAATAACAATTATGAGTGACACCGGAATCGCGGTCTAAACACACCGTAAAAGTCGTATCACTCGTCAGTGAAGTCTTTTAGGGTTAAGGGGACTGCGAGGGAGAGTGTGGTCTATAGTGGCGGACCAGACGCTGCCGAGAGAGACACTGACACTCAGTCTCAGCACTGCCACCGATTAATAACCAGAGGCTCGCAAACCCTAATTATATGATAATTTAGGCACAGATGAGGAAAACGCGACCGAAATCTGTTTGTGTTTCGCTTTAAGGCATTTCTAATTCCGGTAGAGAACAGACAAAACTCGGCGAAAGCCTTATATAATTGATTTTTTGGGACTCAAACCGGCGATGATTTGAATTTCAAGTATTAAACGGAAATAATAATCGAAAGGGTGTTTGAGTGGCGAACAGATTGTGCAGATAGTGATGGTATCACTCACTCTCCCTCAAAGTGACCATGTAATACGACTCTTTGCTGGCCTGACTGGTGCCGATCGCGTTGACCGCCAGCACCCGAAACGAGTAGACAGTGAAGGGCTGCAGTTTGTCGACCGTATAACTGGTCTTATTGTCGAGGGTGGCGATGCCGTTATACGAATCCCATTCGCCATTCTCGCCGACCCTGTCGTCAACAATGATCAACAATGGTGTTAGACAGGGATGTGGTAGAGAGTGGATGGGATGGAATGGAGTGGAGTGGAGAGAGATGTTCCAAAATGGAGATCATATAAAAGATGAATCAATTTGGCTTAAATTGTGTCAAATGAAAAGATATGTCTGAATGAGTGCTCCATAAGAATGGAATTACTGTAATAACCAATGGCTGAGCGGTCAGTGATCGAGCGATCGGGCGATCAGTGACCGAAAGCGATCCAATTAATCAAAAGTCGAGTGAAAGCCCTGGTAATGGCCTGAGAGTGAACTGACCTAGTATGGATTATGTAGTTGAGCACTGCCGAGTGGTGAGTGTCGAACGACGGCGCCCACGAAAGGTTGACCGAACGTGAGGTGAAGCCCATCAACAAAGGCTTTCCAGGAGGATCGGGAACATCTGAAAGTACAACAATAACAGGCTATTAATGGAAATTCTTCATAAGTGCATTCAATTATGCTTAAGACGCGTCTCACAGCAAACTAATTACTAACTAAAACTCATTTTCAACAAAAACTTTAATTAATAATAAAATTTAATGATAACTCTGAAAGTGATTTATGAGATTAACGAATATTCAGAACAAAATTGCGTCAATACTTAAGACTTCCACGAATTGGGTTTTATTGCCGACAGAATTAACTGACAATTTGTGCAAATTGTAATGCATTTGGAGTACAGGACTGGCATTATGTTCGAGTGATCACTGATCATGGCTATGGCAATGTGATGCTAATTGGTTCGATAGTTTTGTTTCTCATTCAGACTCTCTTTTATGTCGATTTCACGATTCACTGAAACCGGACTCGAATTTACTTTCAGAATATTTTTCAATTTAATTGCTTTGAATTGAATTCAGAGTTTGACTGACTTTACAGCGAATCGAAAGAATAAAATAAAATAAATTCAAATCAATTAGAATATAAACAAAAGTTTCTAAGAATAGGTTAGTCTTGCGGCGAGTGAGAGACGGGTCCTCTCACTGACTGCAAGACTTTGCCAACGAATGTCATACATAATAAGGCCAGGGATTAGGTTTTCGTGACTACTATAAGTGGGATATTATTTAAATCTACAGACAATACAGACAACGGAGAGAACACCCGTTGGCAGCGACGGTCAGACCAACCGAACCGAACCGAACCGTACGGACAGCTATTGATATGGCATTGGATTCTATTCTTGATTTTACTTTCAAAACAGATCCAACGCTTTAATTAGCCTCGAGTCCAATCAATGGCCTATCAATTGTGAATAGAGGCAGAGGTGAGGGCACTACCGATCACGAGTCGGGAACGGAACTAATAGTCACGAATGGAAAGCGAGTGCTTCGGCTGAAACACTTCGTAATTGGTTTGGCATAAGGCGTAAGGCACTTGAAGTAAGGCTTCCCAACGAAAGCAGTTCTCGTTTCGCTCACTTATCTCAACAATAATCCCGAACTCTATTGAAAAACAACGAAAATTGTTTCACTGGATGAGAGATAAAACAGTTTTGAGTCCATTCCTTAAAAAATGTGGCCAACGATAATCATCTGAAATATAAGCCGCGAATATAAGGAATGTGTGGGCAGTCCTCAGCAGTCCTCAGATCTGCTACTTCTTTGCCGTCAATACCTCTCTTATGCACAATAATTCATAACGTTTTCATACATTTATTAAATTCAAAGACATTTATCTTTTTGTTACTCCAATTATTTAATGAAAGTTTTGGAGTCATTGAAATCGAATCATGACTTTTGCGTTGCATTGCGAACCAAAATATATAATCCATTAATAATCGAGAGTTAAATTGGAAAAGCATTTCGAGTCGTGTCCACAACGCATACGTATTAATCATTTAATTGTTATCTCACTTAAGCTTTGATTCAATCAAACGATAGCCGACAACGAAAAGTAATAAATTATAAAATATTAGTGAAACTCAAAAATTGGATTATATTTTGAAAAGCAATCCAATGAATGAGACATTTGAAAGGCTTCGCAAATATATGTGAAAATGTGTTTCATTTGGAAATTCTGTGCGAAACACAAAAAAGTTTAGCAAATGTTCAGTAAAAATGTATTTCTCGGGTCTCTTGAGATGAAAGAGAATGTAATGCAAAACACATTTTCGATAAATATTAGTTTAAATAACATTAGAGAAACGAATTTTGACTAAATTAGCGCTATATATGAGAATGTAATTGAGTTTTCAATAATTAAACGCCAGGTTCTGAAAATTTAATGTCAATTTCATGTTAGATGTATTCGCCATCAAATTGGCCAATGATTTAGTGCCAGAGCTTTGAAACAGAGTTTCAGAGAAAAGAAATTCCAAAATAAGACCAAAGGATTCATAAAAAGGCAAAGAAATAAAAGAATCAATTATTGAAAAGCCTTTTGAGTGCAATGGCTATGAAAATAAACTTCAAAACAATGTTTACATTTTATGCCGACTTTATGGCCAATGAATTATCGGATCTATTTTTAAAACACTCTTAAAGTCCGACTAATATATTAACATTGAATTGAATTTATTTTCTTGTTTAATATGTTTTTAATGATTCAGTGATCTATTGGATTGAAATGTCGAGACCCCTAATGGACTCCAAGTTTAGCCGAATATCTCTGGAAAATCAAGAGAAGACACGATTTCATTGGTTCGCAGATAATCTGAAATATGAAGCATTAAAAGGCACTGAAATTGAGATTGGATTGGATTAAAAGTCCCGGACATGACTGCAGTCATTGCTGTCGTTAATAAATTAAGAGTTAATCGGATTTCAAACGCAATTATTTTTAGAGACCATAAGATTCATATTTTGTGTGACATTTGAACGGAATTTTCACCACTCGAGTCGAGACACGAACCATGCGATCCGAGGGCTGTCACACGGATTTGGACTCGACTTGGCGTGCAGTGCCAGTGGTGTGCCCGAGGTATATGCCTCGCTCATATGTCTCATATGGATATATGCATGAATGTATGGCTTGAATTGCAAATCATTGGCAGACCAGTAGTGGTCCGGAGTGTCAGCGAAAGTGCATTTGACGCGAATGAGAATCGCATTGAAGTCATAACACTTATGGCATTTGTGTTCAGCAAAAATCCGAATTAATAGCCAACCATTGCTTATGGAATGCCTTCACAGATGTCTGATTAGAGGCGGCCTATTATTACAAGCATTAAGATCTGGGAACAGATGAGAACAGATCCCAACAGTAGTGCAAAACAACATTTTTATGTCACTTTTGCTCAAATATTTCATTAAACGCAATGAAAATAATTTATTTTCATTTTTAAAGATCTTTACTTCTGATGAACTCTCCGGCGAACGACGACCAGAGATACTAACGGCTAATGAATTATTTAAGAAACAATTGGCACTAATTATCACAATATTTGCACTTTTAATTAGAATTAAAAAATTAATGCAAATTTGATTCGATTTTCAAACAAACCAGTTGTGATATCTCTGTTGAAAACTGTTTGATAAATGGCTTTTGCGATCGTTTCGTATAATTTATGATCGCTTCAGACACACAAACACTGATTGCGATTATCATCCATTGATTTATTCATTCAAAGCAGAAATATTTGTTTTAATAAATTTAAATGTGCCAGTTTCGTTTCACTGTCAATGCGAGCCAACATTCAATTAGCATACATAACGATATCACGTCATAACGACGCAGAGCATAGCCATCATAGCCACTACGATCATAGTCCTGGTCGTCCACAACAGATCCAGTGCTCCATCACTGCCTCCCATCTCTGATTGAACTCATCTCTGATGCACTTTTATGACGTACTCTCCCTTTCGCTTAACTCATCCATTAATTGTTTAATATATACACTAATGTCTGTCTCAATGATGAGACCAACGAATTGATGGCTTCTTGCGAGCCATACAACCAGTTCTGGCGATGTCTTCTCAATACATGTGTTGTTTGTATGCAATCAAATCGATTGTAAGGTGAGGTCAGGTTTGCAATCAGAGGCCACCCAATAGACCAAACAATTATTTAAATTACAATTTTGTACTAAATCGAGAGTAAATGTCTGTTCCATCGCTCGATTAGGAGCAGTGAAGTGCACTGAGCACTGAGTGGATGAGCCGATCACTAATGAAATTATCGATCATCAGATTGATGTCTACCACACACTATGCCATCCAAACAATAATTAGATCTGCTATTAATTATTCAATTTATTAGACCGATCCCACACTTGCACTCCAGGCATCACAACCAAGAACCTGCTTCACATGCAAATGCGTAGACACGGGACAAACACCTGGGTTTTGAAACACTGAGAAAATTTGTTGTCAATTACAGAATTGCCGACAAATCAAAATGATTTAAACGTTTTCTTGAGATCAGAGAAAACGAGCGAAAAAACAATTATGTGTTTGAGTGCTGGCAATAGAGGCTGAGAGCCATCAGAAGCCAGACATTAGTCGGTGTATTATCGCCCGAAACAATGGCCACAAAATAGTGGATCACTTGAATATTGATAAGTCTGAAACCAAAATTGGAGGCACAGACCAGACCTACCGTTTGGCAGCACTAATAAAACAGAAAAACCGCTGAAACCGTCTGAAAACCATATTTAGTGCCCGTATCGGAGGAACGCCTAACGTCTGAAGCAAAGCGAAAGTCACTCTATTTATCGGTACTCTTAGTCTAAGTCTTGGTTTTGAGATAAGGCAAAGATTTTTTAATTATTTTCTGTTAATTATTATGAGTAAAGTGTCTAAAAGTGAAGCAATCAAACTGAAGCCATCCCTCCGAGCAATTTGTTTTTGCAGAAGATTTTTGAAGAAAATAATAATTTTTAACTCAATTTTGTTCCTCCGATAGACCGCCGGAGGCATCGAAACGCATATACAGTAGCGATAGTGGCGAAGAGCAGATCCACTGAAGACATGGATCGCGTAAAACGATTCCAACACTTTAATCATATGCGGACGACCTCGACATCAGCCCAGACTTCGCAGAACCTGAGCACAAGACTGCGAAGACTGTGCAGTCGCGCATCGGCGCCATACAAATGGCCGTTCCGTACGAATCCAATGATTAGCGCTTATGTGAAGTGTTGTTCGATAAATGGCAACCAAATAAAGAAAATTATCCAAACATTTAGCTCTTAGTCCTGCGCTGCCAGTGATGTCCGAAATATGCCGAAAGAAAAACGTTAGCAAAGAAGTGGTCGACTACTGTCTGCCAGTGACTACTGAACCGCAGAACTGGCGTTGCAATCAATTTCTGGTGGTTTGGCATCGCTTTCACTGCCGTCGCAGCCAAACACAAGACATACAGTTATTGACTCGCGAGTTACAAATTTGCTAATAATATCGATGCACTTCCCCACCCATTCGATGCCATTTCCCACTGGTTCCTAATGAGAAAACGCGGCCTTTCGTTGCGTACCATATTTCTCTAGTACTTTAAAGTAATCTTGCAAAGAGAGGGATAGAGAGGGATAGAGAGTAGCACAAGAAGTCCACAGAAGAGGTCAGACGAGAGGTCAACAGTATTTAAATGCAAATTTCACGGCTCGGGCTCTAATGTATTGGCACTAAATTGCATTCGCATTCGAAAAACATTATATTCTCAGTTAGTTTTCATTGGCATTCAATACAAAACACATTTTTAATATTTGATTAAAGACTTGTTTTGGGGATAGTCTCACATATTTTTTTAAATACATTCTCTCCTTTTAACTGATTATTTACTTTCAATTTCAAGCGTTCGAAACGCAAACTAATTTGCGAGTCGAGTCGATCGCCCAGTTGAGTGGCGAGAGTGGCAAGCTCATTATTCTCCTTGATTAAAATGCCAATTGAGGCACAATTCATAAATAAATTTGCGTTGAGTTATGTATTTGTGTTGTTTTCACTGATAGAAAGGGTAATAATAACATAAATATTGCTCTTCTGTTGCATTGGTTGGCCTTTCGTTCAATAATTCATAATTCAAAGCGTGAATCCGTTGATCACAAGTCATCAGAAGGTCTGCACTTCACCGACAATGCACTCAACAAAGGTCTGGTATTTAGCGCAGCAAAACATCAGACGAGTGAAGACAAGTGTCAAAAATCACTTTAAGGGAGTTTATCGCTCCAAAGAGTGGCCATTGTCTGCTTGTATACACAAATATCTCAATAAACAGAATATTTTGTTTGCAAATAATAATTGACTGCAATTCATAACAAAGGAAAAATATTTTTCGACTAAAAAGTCATCAAAAAGTGAATGCATTGACGGAAAGCTTATTAAAACCACTGCCGAAGTGGTAAGAGTTAACAGACTATTGAAATGTTATGTCTTTTTATGAATGAAGTCGACTCGCGAGCGGAAACGGTTGGCGAAGCGGTTGACGATAGTGTGCGCCATCGAACGACTAGACGACCAGAACACTGATAATTATCAGTCCGATCGTCATCCGTGACAAATCATATCTTCATAAATGTTCTGAATTGGCGGTCAAGTGCGGCGAACACTCACTCAAGACATGACTTTCCCATAGATTCTACAAAATTGCTTCGCTTTTTGTCTATATTTTCATATTATAAGCAAATTATTATTACTTTCTTATCATTATATAAGTCTCGAAACGGAAATGTGTTTTGAGTGCAAAAAAGAAATTATTATTTCTTACGAAATATATTTTTTGAGAGATATTACGTCAAAAATCATACAAAATAGAGAACAAAATATAATTAGAAACGAAATAATCAAAGCGTTTGCGAACGAGAAATGGATTTTGAATAATGACTTCGACTGCGATGTCAAACCAAAAGCAGATCTTAAGATTCAATAATTTTCTTTTCACTCAAAGCCAAGAGCATTGAAAGCTCTAATCGATGAGAATCTCAATCAAAAAATTAATGGAGAAAATGCTTATTCGCCACAAATTCAAAGGGCGTAACAGTTTTAAGAGTTTGTGAACATCGACACAAAAAGTCTATAAATTTGTTGGGAATGCCATCGACTCTATTGTCACAACTAATTCCCAATGTCTGTGATGTCTGCCTCTGTCTGCCCACTCATTAATTAGTGGTTTGTTGGCAGTGACGGCACTGTCGGTCAGACCCTTCTCTGAACCCCTCTCTCCAACCATCTCTTCCTAAAGCGATTTACGACAAAAACGATCGCAAAATCTCTTTGGAAAACTTTATATGAGTTTAATAGAAAACATATTATTTAAGTAAATGATAGCAACCAATGACTGAATCCAAGTGTTGTCCTCTATATTACTCTACGCTCTTCTGACTGTAGTCTCGCATCAGCAGAACCGGTGAACTAAAAGTGAAATTTGCTTTTTTCGTTGTGACAGACATTGGACTTAAGACCGGAGTTAATATGTGTTGTTGGCGTTCAATGGATGCCTTGGCGCTAATGCCGGCGAGAAATCCAGTGAAACATAAAATTCAAAGATGACATCGATATTCAGTTCCGCCACAAATACGGATGAACTGAACATAAGTATAAGTATATGAGTGCGAGTGTTGTGTTGTTAAGAAACTTTACTGACATTACCGACACTTGCAAAGCATTGATAGTTCGGAGGTTGCCGGCAGAACTCCTCGATGCAAATGCGAGGCCAATATTCGCTTTTCATAAACCATATCCGAATCCGAACTTCTTTTTATGCAATATTTGTCTAGTAATGGCAAAGCAATGACCCCTTATGTCGGGCCCTAATTGTGGGCCACTTTCCATAAGTATGAGTTGACTCTCACGTAAACTCTTCGAACTGAACGATCGAAATATGTATTCACTTCTCATACAATAAAAAGTCGTCTTTGACTTTGACTTCTAATCCATTCGTATTGTTCTTTCATTGTGTTAGTTATGATTATGGCTGCGATGCGAGTGTCGTCGTGGGAGGTGAGGGTCATCACAGACATCGCAGACATCACAGACATCACTGACATCTCACATGATATCACTCTCATTGCTATTATTGAACCTTTCATTGAAGTTATCCCTCGATTGCAATCACATAAAAACTGTGGTTTAAGTCAGACATTCAGCGTTTTTCCCACTGATTGGGTATTGGAAGGCATCACAAGAGATGGTATCCGAAGATAAATATAAGAAAACATAATATAAGGTATAATAATCTGGACTTTTATGACGAAAAATCAATGAACGATACGACTGATACCAATCTGTTGGCCATCGTTTGGGGCCTTAAATGTCAAAGTATTAGCGCTTTTATTGCCAAATGAGGTGAACTAAAACTGTATTCCAATGAAAGTGCTTTAATAGCGATATTAAACGATTAGTCGAACAGAATATTAATTATTATTTGATATAATATTTTGAGTGAATTTCATTAAAATCAAAATCAAATTGAATTTTGATCGAAGATCGAGAGCCTGTCTTATGATTGGCTTCGAGTCCACAGGTATTAACAGAATTTGATATTTAAATGAATGATTGATCAATGGTTACGGCGTTTGGGACGCATTGCTGCCAAACGGTGTGCATATCGGCCCACAAATTGAGTTCGGAGTCTAATCTCATCAAAATTCTGGTGGCATTGCAGTCGAGTGCCGATCAGATGTATCCCAATATTGCTTTAGGAAATGCGGAATATATTTAGAGAATTTCACTTAAAATTATAGCTCTTATCGAATAAGAGATAAAAAGTGAATAAAAGAATTCCTTTTCAGCTGAGATCATGTTCTCCGACATTATTGCCAACGCATTAAAAGATTGCACTCTTTTTCTCTCTTTGGCCCTAAACAACAATTTTAAAGCCTTTGAAGAATTAGATTGCTTATCGAAAAATAATATCATATCCGAGAGATTGATATAAAAACGATTTCGAATCGATCTTAATCTCCAACAAAAGGCCCGAAATTAAGTACCGGTTGTGGACCCGAACCTCCACTCCAAGTGCTAACTGTGCCCAACAAATAATGACTTCTCAACTGATTTGAGCCCAAAGTAGTGATTAAACGGGAATTGAATTAAAGTAGACTTCAATGACATAATCGCTGCGAACCACCGAATGAAGCCCTGATTGACTCGATTGCCAACCGAGACCTTCGATGACACGAATGCAAACGCTAAGCAAAAGTCAAACCAAGCGATGGCTTGATTTGAGATACAAAACGCGATCTAACGATAAATATCTGCCAACAAAGCAATGATTTTAAGTCTAGTTAACTTTGAGTCGGCTTCTGCCAGATCTGCACAGAGATGGCCAGCGATGGCATCGCTCGCAACGTCTAAACAAACAGATGAAAGTCTTTTTGCTTCTGTGCGTCTCATACCGGGTCTCACATCGGAGATCGATATCGCAAAATGTTTGGTAAGTTTTGAGTCCATATTCGCAAAAGAGGGTCAATCAATGCAAAGCCATTATTAAAGACCGGGTATGTCCTAAAGTGGCAGCAATGGGCGATCCAGTGCTGGACCAGGACTACCATGCAATCAGAGATGGTTTGCAACGATTGTTGATATCGACGACAGACAACAATAATAACGATAATAAAAATTGTCTGAAAATGATTTGAGGGCTGGCTTTGCATTTGACATAACACTAGTTGTGTTACAAACAGACGATCGACTGAAATATCGTTCAGAACTTAATTGACATCAAAATGTTAACCATTTTCTAAGAGGAAGTGTTTTAGACTAAAAAAATAGACAATAAAACAATTTTAATGTCTTTGAGGGATGAGATAGAAAATTCTCATTTTTCAGTAAAGCATAAAAAATTGTTTTCTTTGATCTGAAGTGCGATATAAATATCGATTGCATTTAACAATTCTGATATGGAATTGGTATCCAATTTAGTGTTGTCTGGGATTCAGATGAAACGGATTCTGCAGCAAAGTATTTATCATTGAGTGTCTCATATATTCTCATATATTCTCATATATTTTGATCACAGAAATAGAGTTAATGACATTCGTCTTCATATGGACTGACGTCAGGCACTCGACTGGCAATCGATTGTCTTTCGGCCCACAATTTATATGTCCATAAACCGGAACAATAGGAATAAAGAGTGCAATCAATTGAATTATCGTCACTCGGATTGTCTTTTCGTCCAATTCATGCCAGTCAGACAAGACTTGTCTTTATTTCTCAGACAATAAAATCCAATACAATATTATGTTTAGCTCGAAGTCAATTACCGCGAATATAAGCGCTAAGACAGAGCTGTCGGCTATTAATAGTTAACGACTAATAAACCTTTTAGTGAACACCTTTTGACGAATAGCACAACAAAAGCACTCGTTTTGACCAATAATTGCGTTAAACTTGAGAATTGAAATCGCTTTTAATGGACAACAAAATTGTGATAAAACTAAAATTTTATGTCTTTTTTGGAAATCTTGTGATCAAAGAGGAAAAGAATAATAATAACTATGAATGGCTTTGAATGTCTGTTTGGCGACAGACTTGCGAAACAATGAAATTCTGGATTAAAACCCAGAGTTTATTGCATAACAAACGCTCTTTATTTTGACGATTGAATAAAATAATGACAAAATTGTAGCGAAAATTACTTTTTACTGTTGACTATTGCAATAAAAAGAGGTATAAAACGAGAATTTGACCGAAACTCAAGTCTGGAAGAGATCACTAATAAATGCAAACTTTTCATCGATTGCTTCTTCAGAAATGGCTTTCAGACAATTGAATTGGAGCCGGAATAGAGGTTTTGATTTGGCATTGATGCTACCATGCTCACTTGCAATTGTGTTAGACATTGTCTCGACAGGAAAGCAATTCGATCGCATCAATAGTGAATTGGATTGTTTTGGATGCTATGAAAAATTGATGCCTCGATCGATCATTATTTGTTTAGCGATAAAATAATTGAAAAACTAATATCAAGTCTCGTCTGAAGACTACGTGATATTCGGATCGTTTGACGTTTAGAGTGTACAAACAGAAAATAGACTTTGAATGTAAAGCAATACGACATTCGCCTGGATATTGTGATTTTAATTGAAAATAGGTAACCATTACTGGAAAATGACGGGACGTGAGGGGCATTAGAAGCGATCTCATCCTTATAAACACTTTTAATTGAAATTTAAACAAAGAATAGCTTTTTATTGGTGCAAAAAAAGTGAACGAAATTTGGTAAATATATTACAGGAAACTAATGAATAATTTAAACATTCAGTCATTGGAACGCATAAGTCGTATGCGAATTGTTTCTCAAAAAAATCATTTTAAGAAATATATACAAAAATTGAATTGAAATGCGATTGGAAGCAGAGGTTCTCTCTCTCTCTCTCTCTCTCTCTCTCTCTCTCTCTCTCTCTCTCTCTCTCTCTCTCTCTCCCGACTTATGTATTATTTAAATAGACTTATTTGACGGCTGAGGACAGCCAAGGATTTTCTGTTGCAGAGCTTTAATGCATTTATTATTTACTAGAAATCGCACTAAAAGTGCATTTAAGATGAGTTCAACTGATTTGCTTGAGTTCTGCATTGAGACTCGAATCGAGAAGAAGAGCAAAGTTGAAGACATTGGAAAAGTGGTCGACAGACACAAAGTGAATGTTTGATGCGCTCGATATGTCTTAGTTTCGATAGAATTTGTCATATTTTTGCGAAACATTGCAATGCGTTTGAAATCAATAGATGTTCTCATTTTTAAATCATTTCAAACGGAAACTCGAAATCAATTGCAAAGACATATGGCTTTTGTGCGAAAATGTAATGCAATCGCAAAATAAAAGTTTGAATTGATTTTTAGAGACAATTGCATTGAGAGTATTGACACAACAGAAGCACTGATTCCAAAACGGCTTTTATTTTTGTCTAACAATAAATGTTTCGCTAAATGGATGATAGATTGAGAGGAAATCGCAAATTATTGAACGTTTATTTCCACTGAAGTCAAACATAGCATTTGCAGAGATAAGTGGAGACGAGTCTCGAACAACAAAACGAAAGTCAATTCGAAAAAAGTCGACAAAATATTCTCAACTTTTATGCACATAAGAGTTGACTAATATTTTTGAGTCGACAAAAAAGGAGACGACTTGAGAGAGATTTGTGTTTTCGGCGACCAAATTACGAGCTCTCAGTGCGTCCGCTGATTGACTGCTAAGAACTTGCATTACAAATAATATATTATGTCTTCTCTAACAGAGTTTACGCCAAAATTTTCATCAATTTTTTACGCAAACAGAGGAAAAAGTGACGAAAAGTGCACTAAAATATGGATTTCGGTTCCAATTTCAGCAAATATTCAGCCCTTTGTTTGGTTTTCGTATTTCTTATTTCCAAAAGCCCTTACGAGAAGAGAAAAACGATAAGAAATGAGCAAAAAGTAGCAAAAAATCGATGAAATTTTAGAATTCTTTAGACATTTCTTTTCCAAATTATTCTCGTTTAGAATCGGCAAAAAATATTTGAAATAATTGATAAAAATATTATCGATGTACGGATCGGAGCACTGAGAGGACGGACCGATACGTTTGCGCTCCACTCCTCTAATTCAATAAAAAAAATTGTCAATCATTCGAGAAATCAGTTCTCAGAGGCTTTGGCCGAAAGCCTATTATTATTGACATCAATCGCAAACATTTGCGCCAAATATAAGCCAATTGTCTAATATTTGAGTTGAAATACGAACAGTTAATCGATAATTAGTTTACGTCAGACACCAAACACCAAACAAAGCGAATCCCATAACGACTGTCACATTGCGGCTCAAAAAAATGCGAATTTATTCTCACAATACATATTCAAAAGTGAGGCCCAAATCGAGTGAAATGATGATTCGGGGAGAAGACAAGAGAAGAGCACAGTTTGTGTCGTTTGTTGTCCTTAATGTCTCAAATGATGTCTAGTATTACACGTCTTATGGTTTGGTATGGAAGCGATGCATAAAACCTGGTGTCCATCAAATGGAAACAGTAGTGAGCAGTGAATGACTGGTCGCCACTGCGTTACCCAAAACCCACATTCTCTCGGGAGAAGAGCTTTTTTGTCGCAACTCTCCGATAAAAAGCATTGCGATGTAACACTGCTTGTGCTCCAGTAATCTCGCACACAGTTCTCATCAATTTATTATTTCCCACCAATAACTAGCAAAAAAGGCTCCTTTTGTCCCACTATTTATACGGCAAAGAGAGTGGTCTCCGAAACAAAGACCAAACTCTCGATGTAACAGATGTACAAAACTCTGAGAGAATCTATAAAATGAAAATTTATATTGAATTAGAAATTATTATTTAAGCGTTTCCTTTGGCTGACATTCGACTGAATTCTTTTAAATATATAAATATATTTTGATTTTTAAGTGTCATTCAAAGCAAAAAAGTTAACATTTTAGTGGAGAGTCTTATCGACGGTCGATGTCTATCACGACTATCACATAACAGTCTAATAACGTATATTTCATTTTCAAATCTGGGATTCGTTTCAAAACAAGTTTGCGAAAGAATTTCCATCGTTTCCACTCTCTATCGATCCAATGGTCAGAATGTATGCGAACATTAAAAACGAAAATAAGGAACAAAATTGAGTGCAATTAACGGCCGCCGAGTCTCGACATATCGTTTCTATCATTTCTAATGCAATTATTTGCAATTCTTTTTGTTTGTTTTGCTGCCAATCCATGAAGAGTTGTACAACAGATGACATACGGATAAGAGTGGAGTCATTTGCTGACAAACGAGCCGACGATGACCTTAAATGATTGATATCTAATGCTAATCATTAGACACAATAATAGACTAATGAATAGATTACATACGGAAACGAATGGAACGACTGCGATAACACTCAACAACTTAACCAAGTCAATAGAGTCAACAAACCGATACAAGGCTATACAAGGCTAATCTACCTGCTTGTCCGACACGGAAAACATGCCACCATTTATGAAGACATTTGTTTTACTGTATTTTCGTGTTATAAAAATTGTTTAATAATAGGATATTTTGATAATAATAATAATAACATTACATTGTTTGCAGCGAATTGTGTGTCTGGTCTGTAGTGACCCAACTCGAGCCCAATCCCTATCTCTATCTCAACATTCATGACATGACATTCACTCGAACGCTAATCATAATAATTCTCTCAACTAATGGCTTCGACTTCTTTATTAAAAATTTAAATTTAGAATAATATTTCATAGATGATAAATGCGGTCCTAACCAGGCACGTCACATTTTTGCTACACACTTATATTTTAGAGCTTGTTGGCTTTTAATTAATTTAGGGAAATATTTAGCTATCAATTTGTTTGAAATTCAATTTAGCGATCAAACGTAGTGATCGGTGTAAATAACTTTGGAGTGTTGGCCCGATTTGCCGGTTCCGCACACATGTTGTCAAGATCTGCGACCCAAGGCTATTGTGGTCCACCCTATTAGCCATCCCTCGGTCGCTCGACTCAAAGGCCTGGCTTTTGATAGCACTCGAAAATGACTGGAAATGTTGGTATAAAAGAGAGGACACAATGACAGCGCTAAACATACAACACATTTGTGTGCGATCTATGTGTTCATTATCGAGAGTGTACTTCGGCTTTAGACAAACACCAGCGCTCGCTCTCAGCTCTCAGACTCCGCTGACACACCATTTGGGGTCCGAATGAACGCAACGCGACTGTCAGTGGAAAGCAGTCATTGATTAGATGCAGAACTCGAATGCGTTCGACAATAATTTCAATACACCAGAGGATTGTGAGGTTTGTGCCGGTGCTCAGTGTGTAGTGACTCTGGTCTGGTCTGGTCTGTGCCACACATGCTCTGCACTGCACCGGCACTGCAGCCGACGAATAGTTTCGGTGAGAACTTTGGCGACTCATCGCCCGACAGAACAAGTGTTCGCTTTTCGATATTTAAATGGAGAGAAAGTTTGCTCTGTTTTGGATGTCGTAAAACGATTTGCAGTTTTAATATCGCTTGAGATTAATATTTCATATGAGAAGGTCTGACGTAATAAATATCTGATCGGAAAATAATAATTTGCATAAAAGAGCCGAATGTATGGCATTCGATAAAATAGTTCTCATAACTGAATAAGTAATGCATCGCATAATCACTGAGAGAAATGTTAGCGAATTATTAGATTCGATGAGAGATTAGGGTTTGGGATAAAAATATGACATATTTTTCATTTCTTAATCGTTTTGTGATATAATATGAATGTTATTCTCGCAATCATTTCGTGACAGAAATGCCTTTCTTATTCGAGTTACACATTTGGCAGCGGTTGAGAAATGACTGAATGATAACAAGTAAATGATATCAATTGATATATTTCTTAACCATTGCCTCAACCCATAGAATATTTGCAATAATATCGCCATTAAATTCCAAATTGAAATTAACTTTAAATTAATTTTGATAATTATAAAGTTGATTAACATTCGATTTCTTATTAAATGAAATTAAGTGAAATGAGACAAATGGTCTCTCTCTCTCTCTCTCTCTCTCTCTCTCTCTCTCTCTCTCTCTCTCCACATCTGACTGTTGCGAAAGCCATAAATCGCTTACGAGTTGGCAAATGATGGAAATGGTTGAGAGAATAGAGTAATGCAATAGAAGTGCTCTTTATTACAGTTTATGGATAATTAAGAAAGCATTAGACCATTATTTATACGGAATTTATATACAAGAAATCAATAACCATGTAAATAGATATCGGGTCTGACAGAGAGCCGGCACGACTCGACTCGAGCCCAGTGTTGACCGAATAGTTTTTATTGGATCGTTAGTTAGCAAACTGTTTCCCAACTCAAAGACTAGACTTACCATAAAACTAATGATAGCATCCAAAGACATGACGTCTGACCTAATGTGGACTCAGAACTCGATAACTTGTATATTAAAAATATTGTAATCGTTTGTTGTGTTGTTGTGTACACAAACTTAAAGACAATAAAAATGCAAATAAAGTATAAATATAATTGAGTTAATGACTGTTTAAGTGAATGTAAACCATATATTATATAAAAGCGATTATTAGATTAGCTTTTGTTTGCCTGCATTGCATCAAATGTCGTGTATTTGCGAACGGAATCACAATTAAGAACCAGTTCTTTGATATGGAATAATCAGTGGAAACAAAACCATAATTCGGTTTTTTGGGAGCAAATCATGATTTGGAGAAAAGACAATCGAAATCACGTCCGCATTGGCTAAGAGTTACCACAAAAATGTATTTCAAAACTTCGAGGCATTAGTTCACTGATCAGTGACTCACGAATCGCTTGATCTCTTGTGTTAATCCAATTCGAGATAAGTTTCTAGAGCTGAGAGCAAATTGCAATCAAACCAAAAGTGTTAACACAAAAAGCAAAAACACATTTCCTAAGTGTCGTAATTAGAGATGAGTTTGCAATCGAGGCTATAATGGCGTCAAATGGACAGCAAAAAGAGGACTGAATTAATAGCGAAAATATTTATTGGAGAACAACAACAACAGAAAGGCATCCAATGATTGGCATCTGTTGTGACATTTGCCAAATAAATTCACTCAATAAATATCAAGCAATCTCTCGGTTATGGCCCTCCGGTTATCGATATTTCGCCAGAATTTAATTAAATTAAACGAAAAGTATTTTTTGATTTTTTTCGGGAGACTTTGCTTTAGATATACATCTCATTAGTAATTGAGTCGCGATTTTGAGCCATAAAAGAGATAATAATTACTCGAATATAACATTAATTTTATTGAAAGCCAGGTATTAAATATCGTGAATTAGACGCAATTTTCTTTATTTAATTTTCATCTCGAGCCTCAAAGTGAAGTGAACGGTGAGCAGTGAGCAGTGAGCCGGGCCATCACAAGCCAGGCCATCACAAGTCAACGCAGGCCAACAAATTATAAATATCTGAAATCAGTTTTCATTTTCCCTTCGGAGCGAAATTAAAGTTTAATTTTTTGCGTAAAATATTTACATTTGTGTGACTGCAGTGATGGAGAGTCCGTCAGAGAGTGATCTGAGGACTGGGCTATCGAATGGTGAGCTCAGGTTTGCCATCAATTTATTAGCCAAAAAGATGATGATATATGAAACATAATTACACTGGCATTTCCACTCGGGCTCTCATCTGACTCCTCAGTTTGTTTCGGAGGTTCGATCGCAAAATTTATATATCAGGGCCCAGAAAGTCGTGAGCGGTTGACCCGGCGCTGGAGGGGCGCACTGTCCCGCGCACTGTCTTCAGCCAGAAGATGATCGCTACACGAAGTCTGACTAATTTCGGAGCTCAGACTAGAGAATTAAACTAAAGAACTAATGCTAATGCTCTCCGGTGTGCTCTCACTGAGCACTGGGCACAGAAGACCTGGAACTTACCTCAAATTGAAAATTACAACCGCGTGTGCGCCCACTGCCAGTGAAAAGTTGCTCGAAAGTTGCTGTTAGTGGCGAAGGGCAGCGAAAAAGTTATTTTGAGCCCGGAATGAAAGCCCGCTTTGGATGGCAAACAAGAAGAGCCGGCATTTGTCGAGTCGTGATCAGCGCATCCCTCGACCGAATCAGTCGAATTCGTGCCTTATTTATTGGAGAGTAAGGCCAAGAGTGAACACATAAATGATTGGCCGCTATATATCATTTGCGTTGTGAGCCAACAGTTCCTCAATGTGTTTGTGTTCTTGTTTTCGCCAACAAATGCCTCACCGAAACAATATAATAATAAAACCACTGAAAAGGCAAATATCAGACAAATTTGTGTTCACGAGTGGAGTGCGAGGCAAACCATTAATAGCCAGTACGGGCTTTAGCTTCCAGTTTTGGAGCCAACCATCACACAAGTGAACTGCACTCCACTCCAGGCCAACGAAACCACTTCTTTTGCATGTGTTTGCAGCAAAAAACTAAGAATTGCATAAAATCAAAAGTAAAGAGAGAAAGAATAAGATCCTAATCATAGATACCCTTATAAGTTGCATGAAATACATGGATAGATAATAGAATAGAAAAACTAGAGGAAAGATGAAAATAACAGTAGCGATGGCTAACGACTGCTACCGATTCGTATCATTGCTTTCCGCGTACTTCTAAACAATAGCATTGGTTTGGCTTCGGCTCTGAATAACAGTGATTTGGGGGCCAATGATTGGATTGTTGGCACAGATTATGATTAAACGCATTCTTATGCTTATGGCTAACCATTTGACCGAAGCATTCAATTTCGTGAAACTATTTTATGACTTTTTAATATTCGCTTAAAATTTCACTTAATTTCCAATCCATTTGGAGAATGCATTAAACAATTACTTTAATGCCATTCATTAAAGGCAGAGAGCGATGAACTGAACGGAACGGAACGGTTCGGTTCCGACACATGGCAAGGGTTGGCCTCGAACACAATGCACCCGAAAATATCTATTTTTTAGTTTGCTCTCAAAGTCAATAAATTTTCAAAAATCAATACAAAGACTGAAATGCGTAGCGAATGGTTCACAACACGAATGGATTGCAGCGAAGACTCTCTATTGAAGACACTGACAGACATCAGGAGGTCTTAGAGGTCTGTCCGCGATGTATGTCTGCGCTGTTGTGCGCCGTGTACTGCAATGCCGGCTAATTATTCAAACGGACCTAATTCTGGCGATTGTTGCCGACGGCCCTCCGAGTCCTCAGCGCTCAGCCAATCGACAAATACAATAATTTGAGTCCAATTGGTAGTGAAGTGCAATTCGATGCCGAGTCCGCACACAAAACAATTTTTATCGACTGTTAGCTCAAAAACGAAATTACATTTTTGGTCTGAACTTTCGCTCAACGGATGCTTTGCTGAGTGCGAATGTGATTTGACATCAGATACAGAATTGCTATTCAATTATTGTCAGACAAGTGCCGATCGCATGCCATGTACTGCACGGACCGCCACATCGTGTAAGTGATGCCTCCGCACAGTCGACGCATACCTTTGTTGAGACCACTGGTCGTTCCGTCGATCTTAGGCTCTGATAAATATTGAAATCGCTTTGAGGCGAGCGATCGGCACAGGTCTGGGCCTCAGACCGACTCCGCCAACAAAAGAGCCGATAATTATGACAAATAAAAAGCTATATTTTTAATCAAAACACATGGAAAGAGCAATAAAATCTTGAGAGACTGATAGTGAATCTGATTGGACAGGTCTGAGGTCTGGAGCGACCGATTGCCGAGTCTGACTCGATCTGACTCTTCAGTGTCTTCGCTGATGCAAAAAATTATTTTAAGAGTCAATCGATTGAATGAATTATTTATAGCTAAACACAAATAAACATTTGTTTGCTTTCGTCCCTAACAAGAATCGCATTCATAATATTTGGCAATTATTCCGCTTTCATAGGACTTCTCTTCGGAAATGTTCGTCAAAATTATGAATTTGCGAGCCATCGCAGCGCAAGAACACAAGAAAAGGTGAATTTATAAATAAAGATTCACTCGATTAACTGTCAATTGAATTTACGATTGGTCTCCACTCAAGTCAAACACCAGATTATGGAAGAATTTGTTGTTTTCGATGCCATTTGAATGGCTTTCGATGCAAAACAAATCGGATACTAAATAATACATTAGATGTAAGACAATTGAAAGACTAATGCATTGTAAATGTTTTGATGCCAATTGGTTTTGCATGTCTTCCACGGCTCGTCTCCAAAAGGCGTTTAATTCAGTCCGAAATCGATTAATAAATATTTAAAAACCAATAGTTTGTTGTTTGCGATCAAACACTGGAATTCGCGAACATTAAGAGATTTGTTTATAT
>JAQGBE010000011.1:0-44550 GCA_034698225.1 Scheloribates latipes | reverse complement strand
AGAGAGAGACAGAGAGACCGTTCGCTTATATCTTACTTTCAAATTAAACTATTCATAACAAGAAATTAAACTCCGAATCGAATCGACGAAAAATTTGAATTTTATATATTCGGACATTTATTTTATGCGTTTATATTATATATTAAACATCGGATCGAATATTAAAATTAATGGTTTAGCTCCGATCGGGAGCTCCGAAGCGCTGCCGAACCGATCGTTTTGTGTCGACACTATCTGTGCGTTTCGTGTGGACTACCGCTGAACTGTCGTCCGTTGCAAATGCATTCGTCGACCAAATGATATTTGCATTAAATTATGTGCAAATCAAGTGATTAAAAATTGTCTCAAAGTTGCTGCAAATCTATATATATTTTTGGTGGACTGCGAGACCTTATTCTGTATATTAAATGAGTAGTAAATAAATGGCTCGAAATATATATTCGCGATTCGGCGAAACAAAAGTAAGATATCGAGTGACCCGATCACTGAATCCATAATGCATTGGATCAGTGCCTCGGCTCTGGACTATCGCTCCGATGGCCGAACCGTTTATCTCTCTCTCCTTCCCAATGAAACAAAAATATGATTGAATTCCCGATAAATTTACATAAATTGACGGCGAATTAAATTAATATTTTCCTTGTTTGTCACCATTAGATGTGAAGCCGACTGTCCATCACAACAGTGACTGTTAATCGTGTTATCGACGATCAGTGTTGTGTTTGTCCGACAGCACTGGTCCGGCACAGGCAGTGGTGAGCAGCCGGTGCTCCCAAGTGTCGGCCCATTGATCAAAAACATGTAAAATAAGTGACTGAAACAACTTTGCGGGTCATTCGTGCCTCACAAAGCACTTACCTCTGCTCTGCACTCAGTCTCAGGTAATATTGGATTTCAGCAAAACGACTAATACCTTCTCATTTGGAAGGAAAAGGTCTAAACACTTCTTGAATTATTCAAACGCTAACATCCGGTCCTCTTTGCCCGCACCAGACGTACGGTCCGTCTCTTCTCTATACCTATTCTGTATACCTCTATAGTCTATACTCAGTGTTCGTCTCAATGATTATAGACTATGAGAAGTGACAAAAACTATGCAAAACTCTTAACATAACAAATAAGAGTAATCTTCAGTACATTGAGACCAAATCAAAAGAGACTTTTCTTCTCGGTTTGTAATTCGCTTTTCTTTCTTATTTGTGTTTCTCGTTTCGCTAATACTTCTGAAGGCGTTTTCTGAATGGCGTTCAATGAGAAACATATATTTTTGTCGTCTCTTAACTCAGTGTGTAATGTGTCTGAAGGCAAGGGAAAGCCTGACATCGATTCTGATCTCTATATTATTCATAACATTGAGCACTGAATGGCATTTAGCGATCGCTTTTACGCCTAACATAACTAATATTGGAGTTGAGACCAGTTTTTGCATAATCTTCGCCAATAATGGGCACAAAACTCGAGACATGAGTGGCAGTGGTTAACAAAGAAGCGCTTATTCTGTGGCCAACACTTGATTTAAATTTAAGTGAAATTCTTATATAACACAATCATTTGCGTAATATATATAATATCGTTGGGCTATTAATAATGAGCTCCGCCTCGCTCTTTAATACCCGGTCCACACATTTTGCATAACATTCTCATTCAAATTATTGCACGACTTGTCTGTTGTAAAGCCTGCCATCAATGCGATGAATGGCTCACTGGATAACCAACTGTTGAATCGCTTGAATGCTAAAACCATACCTCACTTCGAATGCGAAGCAAAACAGCAAAAACTATATATTTATTTAAGGATTTGTGAATTTTTATTACATATCTCTCTCTTTGGAATACGTTATCTCTGTTTTCTCGGCAGAGCCGCCAAAAAAGGCCGTATTATTGTCTGACATCCGCACAGAAGGACACAAACACTTATTTTTGTTCACATCTTTCCTGTAGTTTTTGATTTGTTCGGCAATCGATTGCCAATCAGTTGTAATAATAGGAATGTTTCGATGTCTTCATTGGCCAAACTGATATCGTAGAGACATTTTGGCATCACTTTTACGAAACTGTTTTCCAATTTTGTTTAACAGAGAGTGTAATAAATATGAAGAGAAGAAAAAAAATTAGAAATTCATTCGTGACTCCAAAAATGTATGACATGTGCCGAGCGATTGTGTGTTCGCATACCTCACTCACTCTTATGGAAGAGAAGCGAAAAAAATTTAATTGATTTTCGCCAGAAAACCAGAATCAAGTGGAAGAAGCAAAATAATTGTGCTCAAGGATAGTGGCCGAAGTGGTCTAGTAACTAATCAGTGACTGTACTGTAGTGTGCAGTGCGAGTGCCAGTGCGAGTCCACAATAACATTTCACTAGAAATGTTTAGTCGTTGTAAAAATTTCAACAAATATTAATAAATCATAAAAGGAAGAGCTCTTCGAGCCTGTGCTCGAGCTCTAGGTCTGTCTCACTCTATTCATGCCAGGACTGCCAACTGTGTCAGCCGTAGAAAAATGGGCTCATATTTCTTGTATATTCTTAGTTTTGTGCAACTCATACAACACACCACTGAGTGCTGACTCCATGAAACCAGACATTAGGGCCAGTGATATACCAAATGTTTCATTGTTTCACTCACTCTATACCACAATTGAGACCACATTTCGAGCATAACTTTCTTCTGGCGTTAATTGTCTGCCACAACACACAGACCTATAGGTGTCGAGTGGTGTAGACAACGGCTGGCACTGCAGAGACCCGTCGGCTGAGCGGTCGGATGCGCCAGAGCTGAGCCAAATTCAATTGAGACGAGCGATCAGTTGGCATGTGATCCATCAAAGCTAGCATTTGTCAGTCGTGCTAATCATTCATGCAATCCTAGCAGCAATGCTACCAATGCTACCATGCTCACTTGGCTCACTTGACTGGCTCAATTCAAATCCGCTCAATTACGCTCACATTGAATACGCTAATCAGTTCTCGAAACACAAGTTTTTAGTTTTGATTCTTATTTTTCAACGCAAGAAGACATTCATTTCTAGTGTCAGAAACTGAGCCAAACGTACTGAACGTATCACGAAATCAAACTACAGGTATACGAGAGATACTAATGAGAACGCGATTCTCGGGCCATAAACAAAATTCTCGCTAACACTGAGAGCTTTTTATTTTGCGAATCAAAACGTTAGTCGAAAACATATGAAAAGCAAGAAATACATAATTCGTTTATCAACGTTCTCACAGCTCTTCAGATACTATCGGATCAATCAGTTTTAGGCCATTCTTCATCTGTTTGGTTCATAAAACTTGATATAATTTGTTTTGTTTGTCTTCTTTTCAAAGACTACAACCGTTTATATAAGTCATCAGTTTTTTCCTCTGAAAAAAAGTTATAAAAATATTGAGAAGTGAGAGACCAAAGACATGAAAAACCCGGTTCGTATCGCCTGAATGTAAATCTCATCAAAATGTGAAGAATATTCGCGTTTTCTCTCCTAAATGAAAAATAAGTTGACATTTGGAACAGTCCTGAACTTTGCAGACAAATCCTTCGCTGCTTTTTATTAATAGGTTTTTCTTATATTTGTTTTATTAATATTCTGTTGGTTCGGATCACTGCTCGGCTTCTCCTCGACTCTCTCATTGATATTAAGAATCTTGTTATCAACTCTCAAAATGTTTCAGATTATGAACGGATGAGAAAATCTATCAAAAACTCATATTTTTATTTGTTATTTGCGACTCTTTTTTGTCGATAAGTTTTCTTATTTAGTGTCAGAAAATACGAGAAGTTTTTGCCCAAAATTGATGAGAAGAGGAAGAGTTGGAAAAAGAGTCACAAATTGGTAGAGAGAGACGAAACTCGTTAAGAAAATTATAGCCTATTCTCAGATTGTTTTTCTTCGTTCATAATTTGTCTTTGATTGACAGCAAATGGATTCGAAGTCGAATCAGTCAACACTTTTCTTTACTTCAATACAGATATCAGATTAGATAAGCTATTAATGAGTTTCGCAATAAAACTGCTTTCAAAACCCGATTCGGATATTATGGCTGTTTTTGTTTTCGGAGAGTCGTCTCAATTAATATGTAATTCGAAACGACTATTAATATCAGAGATATATTTGTTTTTGATTCGCGATCTATAAGACAGCCATTAAAGCCGTGAATTATCGGCCGAATCGGTAGCCGTTCGGCCATTTGGCTGGAAACGATCCAGATAATTGTTTAATAGCCGATCTGACCAATCACATCCCGCCGATTGGCATTGCCATAACACTTTTTACGACATCTGTGGCCATGATCACTTGCCAGTACTGGCATCGCCACTCATAATTGATCCCTCGCTATATTGTTCTTCTTGTTTATTCTTCTGCTGTCGATAGGCATTGAATTACAAAATACGAATTATCCGAATCAGTCTCTTTCGGGCCAACGATTTGAAATTTAAATGATATTAATATTTTTCAATCACTTTATTTCTCCGAAAAGAACTCTATTTTCAAATAAAAATATTATTTATTTATAATTTATTTAAAAGAGAGAATTTGCCAGTGATTTGAATATAAGGTAAACGATAGGAACGACTTGTTTATGGAACGACCGTTTGGGACACAAGCGATGCCTCAATGATCTATGTCTTCACGGTTTTGGATGCCATCTCCCACTACGACACCAACCCTTCTGTCATGTAATTTGAATTACGATTACACGGCGTTTGAGTGCCACTCAAGAGCTTATAAAATATAATAATCGTCTAAATTGCAAGTTTGCAACCGATGTAACTGATCTAACTCGATAAACTTGATAAACTCACCCTATGATAGCTGAATGGCTCCCATAGTTAGACATCGACGACATTTACATACAGTTCGGGTTCGTGTCTGAGCTCTGATGTCAGTCCTGCTGTGAATTTACTGCACTCTTGGCTCGTCTTCTGGTGAGAGACGAGAATAACTCTTTATTAATTGGCATTTGTCTCACCACTGACTGCCAACTCATTAAATAACGTGCAACTTATGTATGAATTCTGGGCCACAAATCCTTTGCCCACAACAAGTCGTCATATAATTAGTAGTCATTTTACTTCTTCTTACTGTAGGCCAGCGTTGCGTTGCGTTGTGTAACGTCTGATCCTATTATTTGTTGCTCTGCAGCAGCAAAGCTGATCCGTTCTGTGCGGACCACTCTAAGCAACGGTAATGACTATTACTGGCCATCACTATCGCCATTAAGTCATTAGAGATGTGGTAAATACGGCTATTATGACAATATGTGGCTTAACTCAGACCCAGATTACCAGTGTATCGCTGCCTCGTCGCCACCGCTATTACACTAATATCTGAATTCTCCGACTTATCGCTGATCCGGACATATATTAAGAACTTTGTGGTCAAAAGTTTCGGAACTCATTCGTTGAGCAATTGGTCGAAGGATTGAAATTAGAATTTCAATTATTGTTTTTCAAATCAATTGTAATCGAATTCAATAGTAATTAATAACCGATTGATTAGGATTCTAGTGATGAGCCGACGGAAAAGCTTGCGATGACAAAACACCTGATGATCACACGAGTGCTCTTGGCATGTGCTGGTGTGCATGTCATGTTCATGCTAAATTGCACCACCTTGCCATTGAGCAACTCTATTGAATTGTAATTGAAAATTGTAATTCAGAATTCAATATTCGCTGAATTATCGAAACTTATTTGTTATTCGAAGCAAAACCGATATTATTCAAACCAATATACTTATATCGTTTTCACCATGGTGCTAAACTTTTATCTGTTATTAAGGGCTCGAATGAGGTCACCAAAATAGAATGAATCCCATTATTCGCTTTATTTAATTCAATTCTAGGTTAATAATCAATAATTATAATAAGTTTATTACTAAACTTTATGATGAAACTCAATGAGAGATCTAATTTGGTCTATAAATTAGCATGATAGCATTAAAATATACATCAGGAACTGGCAAATTTGAGCTAGTAAACCTCGTCCAGGCTTCAGGCGAACAACAATTAGTCAAATTTTTGAGTAAACATATACTTAAAAATTTGCTTATAATTAAAATTATACACAAATTCCTGTAGAAAAACACCAAAAAATTGGTTACCGATTAATCAAATCGTTATTACATTCGCTAATTAAAGAAAAAGTTTTAATCCCTATCTCTAATGTAATTATAATTGAGTTATCAGTGTTGGCATTGGCAGTGATATTAGAGCTCCGGTCGTCTCATAACAACAAAACTGTTTCGTTTAGTTCTAAACTCGAATCAACTTTTTGGCTAAAATTATTATAAATTAATTTTAATTATTTGATTACAGACTCTACTGAAGAGTCATATCGTTAACAATTCAATTAATAGTTGAATCATAAATCGATTTAATGAATAAATAATTACTTTTCTCTCTTAGACTTCTATTTTATAACGAGTTTTGTTATTTATTAACTATTATCGACAAAACTTGAGCAGAATTTTGAAGATTTTGACGAAAATTATTGGAAAATAATTACTTTTTTGGGTCGTTTTATTCAAATTTTGTGTTTACTTCAAATTTCGGACCCAAAAGGCTCTGATATATTCGTAATCGTCTGAAACGACATTAAATATTTTTTTTGTTCCTCATTATGAGCTTTAATTGATTCTAATCAGAAATAAATTATATTTTTAGAGTATTTAAATCGAATATTAATTGAATACTAATTGAAATATTTATTTTGCTCGAAAAGAGGAGACGTTTTTGCGCCAAAAAAAGAGTTTTAATTAGCGAAATGAATGATAATTTCGGCGATTAATTACATTTCTGGCCATAAAGTCGTCGAAATTCGCTACAAAGAGATGCCGTCAAAGAGTTAGTCATTTATCAATAGGTGGCACACAAACCAAGATAACACCTCTTGGGCTTGAATTCGCCGGTAATTACCTGATAAGCTTGTTCTTCACAGCTATTGTAAACTAGATAAAGAAATTAATTTCAAATTCATAACATAATCATAAAATTCCCAGAAAAGCCGATTCTCAGACAGCTTTCGGACGGGAAGTCTGTTATCTCTCGGTTCCGATGCCATACAGAAAAAAGTAAGCAATCGTTTGGCAGACGTTAGACATCATAAAAGTCTGATTTCGTCAGCAGATCTTCGATTGGAGAACCGAAACCTTCTTTTTGTTCATTCTTCTGGTAATTATATAATTAGAGGAAAATAATCGCTAATTAGCCAAAAAGCAAGAACAGAAATGTTTGATATCTATTGCAAAAAAACTATTTATGAAATTCAATGCTCTCTTTCGGTGGAATTCAAACATTTTCTTTAATATCTGTTATGAGTTGTTAGGAATAAAAAGAGCGAAAATGAAATCCGATTTTTATTTTTTTCCTCCTTTTCTTACGCCAAAGAAATTAGTTTATAATAAAGCAAAAAGAGGTTCGAAATTATGTGATAATAGTCTTCCACTGAATGTAAGCCAATATTAGGAGAAGAAAATCTCGAATCAAATTCTTCTTTTGGCAGCGAATGATAATTCAATTTGATTTGCGCTCAAAAGAGATTGTATTATATCTGATCGGAGGCCGGCGTTTGTGAGCCCGAGACCAGAGTCGAGCACATCTACAGTCGAGTACCTGTGTTCGGCTCGTTAGCCAATTGTGACTTACACTGGCATTTCGTTCACTTTCTGAGCCATTCTTCTTATCGCACGACTCGATCGGCTTTTCGTTCGAGTCTGCAAAAAGAAACCAATTTTTGTGCTCTGAAAAGGCCAGCAAAGAGTGTCTGATGTGAATAGACTTTCGACTAAAGGATCGCTCGACTGATGAGTAGAGCGTTCGGAGCGAAGACTGAGTGCCAACCAATGGATTGGCTCTAACTCTTGGACTCAATCAACGGGTCGGCACTCGTTGTTGACGACCGGCTGCTGTGGTTTGAAGGCCTGAGTGAACAGCAATCGTATGGCCAGTAATCTGAAAGGCATTCGGCGATCGGATCCACTGCCAGAGTAATAGAGGAAAAATGAAAATAATCTTCAGTTTAGAGGTTTGATTGGCGGCTGTCAGTGGTGTCACAGCTCTCTATAAAACATCCTCCAAATCAAGACGTTATAGCCTGTGCTCGGGCTTAGGCCTCATTCTTATCTCGTCTTTGCTTTCCGTCTTTCTCTTTATTCGCTATTTTTCTTCAGATTATTATAAAGAAATTTAATGTTGAAGTCGACTCTCGCTCTTTGATCAGAGACGATATGACCAGAGCTGTCAACAGTGGGCCCATTGCTGGCCCGCACTTACATAACTCTGTGTTCAGGCAATTAATTTCTCACTGTTTTCACTTCAAAGTCTAATAACTAGAGAACAGAGACTGAAGTGACGCTCAGACACACAGACAAAACGCTTAAGTTATTAAGAGATTTAATAAGTGAGTCGAAAATGGATTGCAGAGCAACCAAATTGAGCGAAATTGAGCAAGACAAGACACTTGGCAATTGGATTAGGGATGACTGGCCACTGCGAACTGGATGTTCTGCTCTCATGTCTTTCGCTACACTTTTTTTTTGATTAATTTTGTTGTAAAACTTACTCCAAATTAGAGACCAAACGTCGAGTTTTAATAATTTATGAAATAATTGATGATTTCTGTTGGGATGTAATGAATCACACGATTGTCTAAAGAGTGATATGATTTTTGATAATTGTCTTCTCCTCTTCTGTTCTCTGTTCTGGCAAAAGGTGTGGTATTTATAATAAACACTAATATACGAGTGTAACTAAACTTACAAATTACAGACGTTTTGTTGGACTCGAAGCCAGTTATTAGAGACTCTTTCTCTGCTCTTAATAACTGACTAAACATTTATTTCTCTTTCAATTCCTATCTATAGCTCTGTTCCGAGCGTTCCGTATCTTTGCTAACATTTTTATGACGAACTAATCGATCGATAATTTTTCTTCAATCAACTTCTTTACGAACGTTTCAGTTCGTCTCCGTCTGTCTGACTATTCAATGAGTTTTCAATGAGTTGTTTCTCTTATTTATCATTCAAGTTGTTGTTAAAACTTTATTTATGAATAGCGAGCAAAACGATAAGCAAAAGAGAAGAAAAAACTTTCAGATATAATATATATAATACTTTTCGTGTGCACACAATTGCTTTAAACAAATCTCTTATTGTTTTCGTATTCCGTTCTGAAAACCCAAACGCAAAACAAAAGTAAATAAATATATCTCTCGCTCTTAAAGAGCTCGTATAGTCTCGTAGTTTTAATTAATTAGTTTGCGATGTGATTGAGTTCGGGTCGAGTCATGTTCTGCCCATTAGTCTAAACTCCAAAGAAAGGCCTCCAAAAACTGCACAGAATATCGACGTTTTCTGCCGGTTCTCCTCACTTATCGCCCGCAGTCCTCATATGTCTGTTGTGTGTGAGAACTGAATCCCAATCTGTTTCTGAGTCTGACTCTGGTCTCGGAGTTCTCCGATCGCTGTTTCACTTCTGTTTCGGGTTTTGTTAGTAAAAACGATTTTGAGTTGAATTTCGTGAATACGTATTGAATAACAACTCTTTGTTCTATAGTTTCATTAGTTTTTTGGTCAGAAGTATTGCGAAGAAAAAAATCGTTTTCGTACTCAAAACACAACAAAACTTTTGGCTCACTATTTGTTTTAATACTGATTTACAGAATGTATTTAAAACAAAGCTAACGATTGGGGAGAATATCGGAGTCAAAGGTAAGACAAAATTAATTATATTTAGTTATTATTTACCCACAAAAACAGGTAATTCATTAGTAATAGACGTAAAGTTGCGATAAGAGGTGAGCCTATCGTTAATCGGAGAGAAAGAATCGATTTTTTACTTTTCAGTTGTGTTTTGGGGTTCAGAGACGAAAATTTATTGCGATATAAGTGCAGAGAAAGAAGTGATCAGAAAATTATTTAACAGAATAATTGATTGTAAGATAATTTCAAAATTACCGGAGCCTTAGATACACACAAATTAATCATTTTTCTAAATAGATTTATAAGAAATACGAATTATTGGTTTCGAAACACATATCGAAAAAGAAAGAAAACACATAAGACTTTTGCCTCAAAATTATTATTCATGCTTTCATTGGTATAATATTTTATATATAATAATCATATTCTCGTTTAATATTAATAATATTTATCGACAAACAAAATCATAAAAGAATAAGAATATCTGTAAAAATATTTCTTCGGATACGAGAAATAATTGATCCATCGTTTTGGTCGCCGCTCACAGTGTTTAGTGTTTTAGTTCCAATCGCTTCGGATTCTAAAGAAGCGATCAATTAATCGATAAGAGAATCCATCATTAATTTTCCACAAGTCTTGTATAGTTTTGATTTTTTATAATTCAAATATGAGCATTATAATTTGGTTCGGCTTCTAGAGGGGATCACCATGCTGCTCTTGGCCAACAAGTGCAGGGCTCGATTGCCAGCCAACATAAACTTTTATCGAGCTATCAATCTCTGGTTTACCCCTATATGTGATTATATGAGTCGAAACTGAATTATTGGTTTGAATTATGAGTGCAATGACAATGACATTCGGCGCCGACGGTCGGAGACCTGATGGCCAACACTTGGCGAGTCCTGCGATGGTTAGGAGCGCTCTGTACTATCGGCCCGACTCTTCCCTCTCCTTAATTGAAGTATCGAATTGTCTCTAACCATCCGAACCATAATTTTATACTTGATTTTTGGAGAAAGAATTTTTTAATATCTTCAGGTCTAATAAGAAGCAAAAGTCAAACCCGTTCCTCACTTATGGTATCATTTGCTGCGATGTGTTTCGGCTCTGTTCTGCCGATCAGTCTATTAAACGACTTACACCGAGAAGAAGAAAAATTGTGCAAAACTTTCAAAACTTCGCCCAAAGTTATGAAAATGTGTTTACAAATTATATACAAATTTAATTTCAAATTAAATATACTGAAAGAGATTATTAGGCAAATGATTGCCAGAGCGGCCAATCTATACAACAATTGTCAGGAATAATAGCGTCTCGAAAGTGATTGAGGACTGTATTTAAGGGATTTAAGTTTGAGCTGCGGACACAATAATTGCTATGAGCGGGGTATTTATGGTAGTTATGGCATTTGCTGCGGATATTTATGCAAAACAAGTGATTGAGTTTTGGTGTTGAGTCTCGGTTTGAGTCTTGAGTTTTGAATATGAACTCAGGTTTTGTTTCGTTCTCACTGTTAGGTCGGTCTCAGTCTCGCTCTCTTCCCCTCCAAATTGGTTTTCTCTCAATCTCTCGGATGTGTGTATCGAATGGCTGTCCACCACCTGAGCCGACCTGAGCGGGACTGGACTGACTTGACTGGGACTGGAGTGAGAGTAAGAGTTACGTATGACTCGTATGATAGTTAGCCAGTGGTGGCACAACCACTCCTATTGCCGACAGGTCTCAGCGCACAGGTTCGGGGCCGACAGCACAACACAACACTACACACAACACAATCCAAACCAATATATTTAGTTATATCGTGAACAGCGAGTGATGGCTCCAAAATTGCATATCGAAAGGGGCGGAGAACTGGCTTTAGTTTTGAGTGACTTTTGAGTCTTCTCTTATGTTTTTTCTCTTCTCTTTTCCTCTGCAGTACGGAATCGTATTCTCGTATTGATAGCATTAATTCGCTGTTTCTGCTGGTTATGTGCTATCGGTTACAGAACTGAATCCAATCCTAATAGCAATACCAATACCGCCGCCAAAGTGCTCACCACTGATAGACTCGACTCGACTGTTGGCAGAGAATCGGATCGTCAGCTCTAGGCTATGGTGTGAGCGCTCGATGTCATTATAGGTAGTGCTCAACAGTGATAGTAATAATTCTGTGCGCTATTGCTCTTCAATACAAGCACTCGAGTGGTTCTGCCATTATATGCGGTCGATGTCAGTGCTCAAGACTCGAGACTCAAGACCAGACACACTGCCAATCGAGATCTCCAGCCGACTCTCCAAACGTGCACTGAACGACCTGTCTCTCCGCCAAAACACTTATCGCTAGACTCAATCTCGATCTCCGGCTAAGACACTCCAAGACATTCTTCAACCGAATTCTTGTCAATTATTCCAAGAAATATAAATCATATGAAAGACTGAAAAAGACAAAAACCATTTGGTAAGTCCACAAATATTTTCTACGATTATCTAGTTTATAGTCGTATTGTTGTATCGATTGATTCGATGGATTGTTCAAAGTGTGTGTGAAATAAGCATTTTGTTTCGATAACTTGTTTATTGGCGTAACGATTGGTAGTAACGGTGCGGTGAATCAGCACAGCATATATGCATACCATCATCATTACGATTGCAGATCACAACTCAGATAATCATTTGGCGATTGCATTGAATTTTTTTTGTTCGAATTCTGTTCTGCTCTGCATTTAATTGTGAGCTAACAAACTGTGTCGACACAAGTCATTGCAATATCTATAACATATGCCAGTCGACTGCCAAGATGGTCGCCCGCTTCCGACCACCTCTGACCACCACCTGAGCCAAACAACTCCAATACCGGACCTAATCTCTTGACTAAATTCGAGTCAATACGTAATCTAACCCTAAGCTCATTACTAGAATTCATTCGCAATCAGATTTAGGGCATATAACTGGAAACTACAGCACAACCATACTTTGTATCTATTGTCTGCTGTGTTTCACTTAATTTGAGCTAGTTAATGGTATTAGGAAGAAATGACTTTCCAGGAAAAGGTCGGATATTGAATAAATTTCAACAGTAATACAATTATTTTTTATGTCTTCTGTTAAGCTCTTGTCTCTGCAAATGACAATCGGATGACAGCATTGCTGGTCATTAAATACACCGAAGAAATGATACAAATATTATATCATTCAGTGTGTCATTGATTTTCAGGAGTCAGAGCCGTCAAAGCGTTTTAGACCAATATTTGTGCGAATAGTTATTGGATTTCAATCGCATTTTCACAAAACACTCTCATTTAGGTAGTCATGCCTACAAAGCAAAAAAATTATTGTCAATTGTCGAATGAAAAATACTACCAATCATAATATGGCATTTGGGCCTTACTTTCGCCCAAACACTTCACTGTTGTCTTTGAGTTTGCAATAATTTTTTCGGTCAAAAGTTCTTTTTTGCTCTGCTTTTCGGTCCGATTCTCGAAAACTGAAAAACAAAGACAAAGAAGTGAAGAGAAGTGACTGAATGTGTGTCTCAAACACGGCATTTGTCAACTCATCAAATATTAATCAGTGAGAAGAGACAAAAGACAAACTCGAATAGGCTTTTCGAGAGATAGTCGAGTCGATGGTATTATATATTTCTTTTGCACTCGATTTTACTTTTTGCTGAGATTCTGCAAATACAATCAAAATACGACTTCTTTTCGGCGACTTATTATCTAAAGATTCTCCTTATTGTTGAATCGAGAGTAACAAACGAAGCCCTGGACTCGACTCAACTCGACTCGAGCCCAACCGATAAGAGAGTAATGAAAAATTCATACGATATAGAAATTATTCATACAATCAATAAGCGAGCGAAACATCTCTTAATAATAATAATATCTCTTTTATATATTAAACTAATAATAATAACGAATATCAAAAAATGTGTAATTCGTATGAATATTAGCTAACAATCTGTTGTAACAATATTTACAAGCGATCTGTTGACTCCTAAGTGTATTCAAATGCAATTTATTTATTCACAATATGTTTTAAATAATTATACGTTTGTTTTTCTCAATCGAAGCGATGCCTCCAATCGAGGCAATTGCCAGACAATGGCTGTGTTAAGCCCTAAACACAGCTATTGAATAATTAATCGCATAATAGCTGCCATCGATTGCGATCCGATCGACCAGAAAAACAACACTAAGAGAGACCACTCGTAAAGCCAACACATTATTTAATTCTCTTGTTTTTCATTTTAATTCGCTTTCATTACAATCACGTCTTATAATAACTAAATTAAGGCTATCAGGCAATACCCGGCTCACCAAAAAAGTTTGTTCCCTCTCTTTGCCCAACACCTTAACAGATGGCACGACTCCACTCGTAAGCCGCGCTAACTCTGGACGGCCTGTGCTATCAGTGCTGTGCCGGCACTGAAGAACTGCTTAGCGCACAGAATGTGTTTAATAGGTCTGATATTTGTCGATCTATTGGTGTCCCACGTCTTGGGATACTTGCGAAGACCTTTCCTCCTAATTGGTTATATCGTGAGAAAGCGAACGGCACTTGACTTCACAGCCAAAGCCGACGATTCATTCAATTATATAAAATATCTATATTTGCAGGCATTCTGAGCGCTATTATTGAGATCTTTGGTTAGAGAGAAAAGTTTTATTTGCTTTGGTGTGAAACTCGTTATCGTAAGCCATAGAAGAAGTGTATCGCAAATGAAATAATATTCTGTTTGTCTCTCTCTTCCTATTGTCAGTCAGTGTTTGTCCGCAGAATTGGTTTCTGTTGTGATTCCGTTTCAATCAAATTGTAAAACGATAGCTCAGTATTGCTGAGTAGAGCACCTGTTACTGTGCTATCGGCGCTCTGGCGCTACACCACTACAGCACAGGCAGCACAGGCAGCACAGGCTTTGGCACTAGTCTTGCCTTCACTTATTCTTCTGGTTCTTAAGTCATGAATTTCATGCTCAGTGTTTGGTCGCCGCCCAGCCTTCGGCAGAGCGCTGGTGAGGCACAGGCATGAGTCAAAGCCGGAGCCATCGATCACTGTCAGGGGCGGTGCGGAGGCCAACCCACTCGGCACCAGTGGCTCCGACCACTCGGCACAGACTCGTGTTGTGTGTGACTCCGATACAGACTCTGATCCCATGACGACCTTCTGCGGAAGGCAGTGGTGGGCCGAGCCTTGCAGTGCATCGCTGGTGAGCGCACTCAGCGTCATATGTATGCGCGGCACAGATGGGAGTGTTCTTCGGCGAGTGTAGAGGCGATACTGTGCGAGAACCTGCGAACTGATTGCTTCGGACCAATGATTCTATGTCTGGCTGCAAATGTCGTGCCTCACAAGCGAGTGAGCGCTCAGTCCTTGTCGTTCGCCAGAGTTTGGCTCTCAGTATATGGTTGGCAGTGACTCGAGTGTCTTCAGCGGACGGCACAGTCTGTTCTCCTCTGATGTTCTGTCGTATGCCAGCAGTTGTTGTAATGCAATACTATTGACACTAAAACTGTTTGCATTGGAAGCCAAAGCCAGAGCCGAAGCCAACGCTCGCCAGAGACGAGTGGTTTAGCGCTGATTCCGATTCAGTTATATATTCCATAATATAATTGATTATACATTCGTAACCGTCTTTCGGCTCCAAAACAGTTATGCTTTAAATGACAACAAATTATCTGAAGATCGCATTAATTATTGAGTTTTATTCATAACTCAAATTCAGAGCAAAATTTGTTTTGTTGAGAAAAAGTCGACAAAAAGTTTGTTTATTTCTCGTCTAAAGTGAAACGCGATATAAATAAAGAACAAAAACACAAAAGTTTTCGTTCGTTTAATAATTTGTTCATTTTGTTCGTGCAATCGATTTCAGTGAATAAATACGAAACAAATAATAAAAATCTCGAAAAGTTTGTTCATTTTTGCCGTTCTTTGCGCCGATAAGAGTTGTGACCGAAAAAAGTCATTCCATTAGAAAATATCAAAAAGTTTTCATTAAACTAGTGATAAATAAAAATAGTCTTTCGGTAAATAATCCACTATTTGGTGATATCAGTGCCGAAGACTGTCTGACTGTTGATGTGTTGATGACTAACCGGTCTGTGCATCGGTCCGGTGCCACACTTGTCCGCACAGAATGGCCACCACTGGTTCTTCGTCGCCCTACCTGAACCACCTGTCCCATCACGAGCAGCACGTCATGCAAGTGGCCTCGCAGAACGTGGCCTACGGCCGCGAGCCGCCCGAACTCAAGTATATGCCGCACCACAATCAGGGCCCGAACGGCCACGCGCTCAGTGCTCACCACCAGTGGGCGGTCGGCCTCCAGGCGCACGCCACGGACAACATGTCTCCGTGGACACCGTCGGGCATCCACGGCCTGCACCACCAGGACATCAAGCCGAACGGGCCGACCAGCGCCGACCTGCACGCCTCGATCCACGCGCACCACCGGACGCAGCAGCACATGACGTCTTCGCACCCGTGGCACCCGTCGTCACTGCACGCGACCTCTGCCCACATGACAGCGATGACGCCGCACAGCAACGGCTCTTCGCCCCTCCAACACCACGCCTACGGCATGAACGGTATGTTAGCCCACTCGGGCGGCGGCCCCACGCAAGTCCTGCACCCGGCCATGAGAGGCGATCTCAGTGTTCACAACGACTTGTCCCGACTGGACGGCCGCCTCGACGACCGCGGCTCCGTCGGCCTCCACCCCGACCACAGACATTCGGAAAGTGCCGGCGAAGAGGAGACGCCGAGTTCCGACGACTTAGAACAGTTCGCCAAACAGTTCAAACAGAGAAGAATCAAATTAGGCTTCACTCAGGCAGACGTGGGACTGGCCTTAGGGACCCTCTACGGCAATGTGTTTTCCCAGACCACGATCTGCCGGTTCGAAGCGCTTCAGTTAAGTTTCAAAAACATGTGTAAACTAAAGCCATTACTCGCCAAATGGTTGGAAGAGGCGGACAGTACGACCGGCTCGCCGACCAGCATCGACAAGATCGCGGCGCAGGGCCGCAAACGCAAGAAGCGGACCAGCATCGAGGTGTCGGTGAAGGGCGCGCTCGAATCACATTTCCACAAACAGCCCAAACCGTCGGCACAAGAGATTACGGGTCTGGCCGAACACCTCCAGCTGGAGAAGGAGGTGGTCCGGGTCTGGTTCTGCAATAGGCGACAGAAGGAGAAGCGGATGACACCGCCCACCGGTGCGATGGACGGCTCGATGATGATGAGTCCCCACGACAGCAGCGGCGGTCACCACCAGAGTCCGTTACATCACCCCCACTCTCATAGCCCGCCCTACTCGCCAGCACCGCACTACTGACTGGCAGTGGCCACCAGACCACCAGCAATGGTGGTCTCGGCTTAGATCATATTCGGCTACAGACTCTCAGACACAGCCACAGACACGGACTCCGACACCACGACCGCGACATCACTGACTGAACTGAACTGAACTGATCTGAACTGAAGAGACTGAAGAGATTTTAGATATAATTTGCAAAATGTGTACAAAAACTCTATTAATACAGATATATGTGTGCTTTCAGACGGTGTGAATATGACTGTTATTATACATACATTCTCGAGAACACATTCCCTCTTTCGCGAAGACATTTCCGAAGACGTGTGAGCCATGAGGTCAGCAGACATTGTCTTTTTATCCATTCATAATTCATACCGAAAAAGAAGTCTAAACTTAAATGTCTTTATTTGTTTGTTTACTAAGAAATGGAACCATTAATTGCAAATCTCTGATCCAGTGGTCAATACCAGGGATAGCCGAGGGGCTCGAGGCCCAGGCCCTGAACCGGGCGTGTTTCCAGGGGGTTAGCACTAGCCTTGCGCGCGGGCAATCGCACTGCCCAAACGACCAAGCGAAGCAGCAAGGACATTTGTTTGTGGCGGCCACAGCCAAGGCCGCGCTCTTATTTAAATTTGTTGAATAATTCAAATTTTAGATATAATTTATTTATAATTTATACATATAGTTAATGTATGTAATGAGCATATTATGATCTTGTTCGTTCGGTCCTTACCTAGTTGACTATTTAAGTGGGGTACGGGTCAGCAGAGGCCTCGCTTAGCCATCCCTGGTCTGCACCGGACTATCATTCCGATTGTATTTCGAGTTAATTTTGTAGACATTTCTTTCGATACTCTATTGTAAGAAACAAAAACAAAACAAATTATGAATGAATGGTTAGACTGGGAGTCGGTTCCCATTATTCGTCTTAAACTTCAATTATAACCTCAGATTGTAATTAAAAGCGAAATTTGAACCAAAATTAAAAAATATTTGAGATAATTGTCGTCTAAAATGTCTTATATAACCAAAAAGAGTGAGTTCTTTGCGCCTAAGAGTGCACTCTATTTGCGCTAATTATGTGAGTCGTCGCCCAAAATGTCTCCTTTCGGGTAAATTTCGTCAGAGAAAAGCCATTCTCTGTCCCCGTCTTTGCGCTCGAAGACAATGACAGCAATTAAAAGCATTGAGCAGTTGATAAATGGCAGCGATGAACACCTCGCTCACTGCTCAAGTGCACCGCCAGCACCAGCGCTCGAATGCTCATGATCACTCTCGTATTCATAGTTAACAAACTAGACAACTAATGAATTTATTACTGGGAGAAGCACTACATTTCTGTGGGATTTTTGTCTGCAAAGCGTTTCAATGACACCAACCATAGGATAAGAGACAACAGATATCTCTCCAATAAATTGTGTTTTTTGCCCGAATAATAATCGTTTAATTGTTCGCTGAATTTTGTCGTTTATTCTCCAAACACTTATCTCACGTAAAATACAGGCAATTAATTATTGAAAAATTATTGAAACCTAGAATTTTTTGTTTAATTTTATTTAATTTTTACTTATTTAGTATTATTATTGAAAGTTTTTGCCATAATTCGAGGCAAAACCGATTGAAAAGTCAGAGTATTTTTTTTGTTGTGCTGAAGGATAGATAAATCAGGTGTTTGTGTGCGACTGAGAGACGGAGAGCCGGCGAGCGATGTCTGGGAGACAATGGTTGAGTGGTGTGAGCGGTCGGACGGACAGCACATGAGGACTGAGTTTGTGAGCAGAAACTACATTAAAAGACATTTAACTAATAATAATAATTAGATATTCCATTCCATTCCTACACTCTCTTTGTCTCATCCCTTAGACCTCATTTGTGTCGAGAAAATAATTAAAAACTATTTTAGAAGTCTATTCGGTTGTAGAAAATAAATGTCTCTCTCTTTTTGCTTGATGTGAGCCCAAGACTGGTGTCTCACAGCGTCTATTAGCCAATGGAATATTTTCCTGGATATATCAGTGTCGGTGTTTATGGCGAGCCTTTTCACCAGAAAAATGTATACCTCTTTTGCAACACACGTATAGTGTCTGCAGTGCTGTCATGCATATAGATTTGCATTAATTTATTGCTAGGATTTTATTGTATTTATTGTTGAAAATAGTAAATTATTTTTTAAAAGATCGCTATTATCTCTGATTCGCTGCTAATGAATCGCTGAGCTATTTTTAATTATTAATATAATGCAATTGCCAGCTCTAAATGAGCAAGGCAAGCCTCAAATGTTAACTAGCGCAATTAGATACTGGATCCAAATTGAATTAAATGACTCGTCCTTTTGTTTGACGACATTTTTTTCCGTCTGAATATCACTTTCTTTGACTCCTTTTTGCCATCGATTTGTCAGCAAAAATAATTGGCATTTATTGCTTGTTATTAATCGCCGATCGTTTGGCTCAGAATTAGCGCTCAATATTAGTGGCGATAATATCAATGATCAATAGATTGTTATGAATGAAGACAACATTCTTTGCGGCAATAGTTTTGTTGTTTATTCACTCCATTTGGAGCCCAAAAGAAGAAGAGATGAGTACTTAAAAAGAGCAGAACTCGAATTGCGATCGATTAGAGTGAAAACGATCCAAATATTTATCGGCAAAAGCATTGACTTATTTGATAATAATTAGGGTCTGATCTGAGTGTCGATAAACACCTTTAGGTTCGACCAGTTTTCCTCTTATTTACTGACAAAACGATGATTTGTGGAGTCGATTGTCGAACACTGGCCTCGCATGCGATCACTGCAACACTTTCTGTGATCGATCGCCGATCGGCTTAATTGCACGGATCGGACGCAACACACACTCCCCTCCAGACCCGACACCAACACAACTATTCGCTCGCGATTTTCCATTTCTCAAAACACACAAACAGTGAATCGAAATGCAAATAAATTCATACATTTTTATGTCTATTTAGTAGTTGAGTGATGAAACTTGTAATTAATTTTAATTGTCTATAATTATGAAACTCATTGCTTACAAAATAGCTAATAATATATACGAGAAGTGAGCGAAAAAGTGTTTGTTTACAGACACACACAAAAGGCGATTAATTGGACGGCCTCTAAGACCTGGAGTGTGCCAACACTCGCAGCGATTCATTAAACGATGCAAAAAATAGTTCGTTTAATAATCGATCGACTCGTTTATGAATTCATATTCAATACGAGAGTCAGTGAGTGATTGAGATTAGATGAATGGCTGCCTTAATCTGATTGACAACAATAATAAGCCCAACAGCGACGACCAGCTATTTGCTGATTCTGCTCGTGCACACAACTTTGTGCCTGGCCAAGGCTGGTGTGTGCCTGGATCAGACAATTTTTGCTCGCTATCGAACAGCACATGAAAAGAAATACCAAAAATACTGTTTTCGGTAGAGAAGAGTAAAAAAGTTTGCGATTTCCTGTCGAATGAAGGATTGCCTGCAATGAAGAAGAAGAGCCGAACAGATAATGTTTGGAACGACCAAAACGAGCGACGATTACATTGAAATTGATTAAACTATATTAATAAAAAGTCCGGTCGACTGATAATTAAAGGGGTGGGGACTCTATTAAAATGGTTTCTTCTTAGTTTTTTTTTGCGTTCATATTCTGATATGTTTTGTTAATAAATCAAACTGTAAGCAGATTTTCGATATGTTTGAGCACAAGTCAGACACTCATCTGATCCATGCGAGTGTATGCCATATGAGAGGCACAGTTGGATGCATTCAATTTCGGCAACACTGGCGAAACACAAAATTCAATTTACGTTCAGAAGTAGAGAAAAATGAATTTTTCTGATCATTTTCTTCAATGAAAATTTATTTCAATCAAAAGGCGACTCAAATCTCTCGCTCTTTCACCAAAAGTTATTTCTCGTCGGAAGGAATTCGCCTCAAAATATGATTTGAGAGACGAGAAGAGAAAAATATTTTTCTCTCGCGAATTATTATTCATTAAACATATCTTCGTTTGATATCTGTTCAGTCGTCAGTTGGGCTGCGAACCAAACCAGCAAAACCTCGAACCGATTGCTATTTGTTATTGATTTGCACAATAATTAAATATTAACGACAGAAGCGAACCAATGGTTAGACACGTAATGGTTGGCAACACTTGTGTCTGAAGCGTACAAATGCCAGTACCTATTGGTTAACACTTAGGAGGACTTAATTTATTAAAATCAGAGTTGTTATGCTCTGTTTGAAGAGATGAAGAATGAGATGCATTTGCAGTAATACGTTATACAACAAGTTGTAGGCAATGAATCGCATTTCAATTGCTGTCGAGACTAAATACTACTGTTCTGTGAACAACCGTTCGGCGAAAATGCCTTCCGAACGGGGAGAGGGAGTGAGGGAGTGAGGGCTCGCGTCAGGACTTTGCATCAATTTATGGCTCATCAGAATAATCAGGAATTCATAGCAGAGGATGAGTTAGGAAAATGAATTTTCAATTTTAATCCCGGTATAAGTCCTTTGGCGTGTGTTTTAATTAATTTTTCATAAACAGATCGCTCACAACACACAACAAACATAGGGATTGCTGTGTTTGCTGCGGCAAACAATGGGTCCCCGAATTAGCCCTAACTTTGAGGCTCTCATTGCAATCCGAATATAACGAAAGGATTCTTCTTATCTGTTTGGCTGCAAGCCTGCCATCAGACCTATCACTGTCATTAGACAACACACACACTCACTCACACACACACATACACTCATATGCCGGGCCATTATGTGCTCGAACACTGTGGCTGAGCCCCAACGCCATTACGTTCCATTCATTTAGGCATATATTAGCTAAAAAACTGCTAAGTCTGAGCGCACACACAAAAAAGTGAGCCAAACCTAAGCCTATTAAACGTTATCATCATTTATCTCGTCTGCAAAATCAGACCAACTCTTTCATTGATTGCTGTCTTGTCTTTAAAGTTGATGTTTAAACACAACAAACGCTGAGCTCTTTAAACATCAGACCGTTTTTTTTGTTAAAATAATTTTTCGTTACCGAAACCTAAACTAAAATAAGTTATTATAATATCTTTTTGTGGAGTATTTTTGGTTCACTCTTTTGGATTCATTATAATTGAGTCTCTCTTTTCTTAAATGCCCTTAAATTACAGATAATTATAACTACTTTTTTGCTCGATTTAATGGTTGCAAATGTTTCTGAAATCTTCGATTAATTTATTTCTCTCCGAAAGTATTTTCTCAGAAGAGAAAAGCAGAAAAATTATCCAAACTTTTCGGATTTAATCGTAAATTTGATTTCGACTCGACTTCTGTCAAATGTGATCTCTCTCTCTCTCTCTCTCTCTCTCTCTCTCTCTCTCTCTCTCTCTCTCTCTCTCTCCCCACCACTCCGTTAATGTCCCGAAAAATTATTATCATTGAAATGTTTACCGAAAGGCAGAGATAGTGTTGAAAATGTTTCAATAGATTCTCTATTTATTTGTATGCAATTTATTCCGTCAGCCCTTCGTATTTGTGGGCACTTATTGATAGCCACTCGGGTTTTGTGTCAAGACATTCCAGCGTAAAGGTTTTCTCCAGGTTATTTCACTTCTCATAACACCGTTTGGGTCTGACTCTGGCGCTGACTCGCTGTGGCTTTTTTTGAGCCCTAAACGGCAAAACCAGAAAAAAACGTTTAGATATATCTGTTTTGCGTCGCATTGCATTCGCACATAGACTGGGGAACGAGTGGCGGACTGGCAGTCAGTTTGGCGATTGCCCACACAGATTAAATAGACGTCCAGCTGGGGCTCAGGTAACTCAAAGTGGCCTTCTATGCAAACATCGATGAGAGAGTCAACCAGAGAGAGACCGGGGAGAGTCGGGGAGTGAAAGAGAGCTGTGCGAGAGTCACAAAAGAGCAGCCAAACGACCAGAAGAAGGTATTTGTAGATCAGATTCCCTCTTCTGGTTTTGGCACTCGAAGTCAATGCCAAACAGTTTAGCCGAGGACTCGACTCTCATGTGATTTTTGTGCTCTCACTCGTACCTCACAGTCTGTGACGACTATCAAACACATCTCAAATGTAATAAACGGAAAGACATATTCAAGTTATGAAAACCAAGAATTTAATAAAATAAAAAATCTCTCCTCGATATGAAATGTGCGGAAACGCGAGGCATAGGTAGGCTTAGCCTCTAAGCGTATGCGCGCATCAAAAATCTTATATAATATTTTCCTCATTTAATCCCAGGAATAAAATAGAAATAAAAACGACGTTTTGATGCGTTTTTCTCATCAAACCAGTGCTGGTGTTTGTGTGCCGAACCGATCCGTCTGTTGTCAGTTACTGACAGAGACAGAGAGGGCTTATATAAGAGAGAAAATATATTTATAAACTTATAAACGCTTTTGTTTGGATGTGGTTGTGGTGTGCGTTATGTTGAGGGCGGCATTCAATGGCCAACGATTGGCATTCGCGGTGATATGGCATCAATGCCTGGTATGACTGCACAGCGGGCACAGCCATACCACTGCCATACCAGAGCCATGTCATACCTGAGCCCCACATCCAACTGATGCAACTCAACTCACATCCAATCTATCGCTTATCTCTCGAGTAACTCATGTCTGTAATCCCATGACTGGAGAGCCACTTCTTAATAGTCAGAGAGCCATCACAAGCCACAGAAGGAGGTAGTGCTCAGACCTGTGCTCAGACCTGTGCTCACTATTGCCAACTGTTGTGCTGAATGACGTTTCCTATCGGTGCCCAAGAATGCCCTAAAACAGAGACAGTGGGCACACCGGCAGTCGCGTCATGACTCCGGCGCTGATCCGATGGTATTTGTGGCCGAACTGTTCATAACCTGCACTGCGCTCACCATAACACTCAGCACTGGTATCATAAGCGGGTCTGACATGACATACAGACAGCAAAATAAAAGAAACGCTCGGAATAAGTGGAGTCCAGTAATGAGCTTCGTTTGGGACTCACTTAAGACAGTTATAAACGTTAGGACTTTAGTTAATCTCTTCGGTTCGCCTCTGACTTCACTGACTCCGAGTCTGACTCTGACTTCACTTGATTTGACGGCTTCAGAGTCGGCCGAAACGTCTTCAGAGTCTTCAGAGTTCGCCAAAATGCAAACCAAACTCTGGTCTTTCAAAAACAAGTTAACGATATAATGAAGGGTATAATAAACGCATAGCACAGACACAGACATATCTGTGCACTGACTGTGCACTGCCTTCCGATGATAAATAACATGCATAAGTGATGGGTCAACAAAATTGAGGCTCACATCGCATGAGAGGCCACCAGAGGCTCGGATACAGAGATACAGATTGAGAGGAATCTTCGCAACTGATTTGATTGCTGTTCGCAATCAAACTTTGATCGCAATGACAATAATTGTAAGTATGCTTTCAAAGCATGAATAAAACGTTTAATTTGAATATTTTTCAATGAAATTAAATGCCTTTACCTTTAAGTTTGTAAAACGTTTTTCGTATCGAGTATTAGACGAATGAATGGCTAAACTCGTGTCGAGTCAATCATCGAATTACAAGTTCTTCATTGGGCTCGGAGTCTGAGACCGCGAGCCATCGCTATCGTATCGGACGTATAAAAACTTCATTATTATATCAAATGTTTTTATTTTGAGTACTAAAAAATATTTTTGATGTGTTTTAGAAATTAAAATCGCGATTGAGATGAAGAGAGATTGCGAACCAAAATTACTCAATTGATAGCTGGATATCGTCGTTGGCTCTGAGGCCTGGCTCTGGTGGTGAGGCCGAGCGGCGCGACCTTCACCTCACCTCTCAATAGGCTCTCATTGTGTTTAATAATCACAGGTATAGTACTCTAACTCTAACTGAGAGCATATATTTTGTATATCGTTTGCAAAGTATGTAAAAAACTTGAGTCTCGTTTGTTATGAATACCTTTCGAGGAGCCGAAGAGGGGGTAAGAGTGAGAGCACCGGCTCTGTGGCCAACACTGGGCTCGCATATTGAAGAAAGAGAAGAGAGAAAAGAAAAATTGTAGTGAAATTGTCGTGCATTTGGGAGGAGAGAACACGTTTCGAATAAACTACTCAATTATTATCGTTAAATGTTTTTCTTTTCAGTTTAGCCAACACTGAGCGCCCGTATATGTAATTTTCGGCATTACTAACACTACTCTAATGTGGTGTTCGCCTATCGAACAAAAGGGAATCAAATTAGACAAACATTGCAATCAAAACTGCAAAATACAGTGTATCTGCTCTCAGATATTATTTGATTTCACTTTGAATTTTGTAGTTTTCTCACCGAAAACAGACCAGATTTTGAGATGTCATTGCATTTTCTTGCCTCTGATTGTGTTGATGAGCGGCGTCCGCCTCGAATGGATCGCTGGCATCGGTTGGGCGCACAGCAGAGCACGACTGGCCTCAAGTCTGGATCGTCTGAATCGGTACGACCTCTCAATTGGATTGATAACTGGTCTGGCATTATATGATTTGTGGCGTGCGTTCCATTATTTCCAATCGACGGTCTCATGCGGTGCTTGTGTTGTGTTGTCTTGTGCTGTGCTGTGTTGGCAGCGCTCACCACAGATCAGACACAAAAATCCCCAATGAGTTTGTCTGCACAGCACAGGTAGTGCTAGTGGTAGTGGTCGTACGCCCCGCTCTCTGACCACCAAAATCACTCACAATATTAACCATTTGTACAAACAATAGACGAATGCTATGTATAAGAGTATTATCTATTACTACAACCAGAGATGATATATCGAGTCAACCAATAACCGAGTGATTATCGAAACTGAATTATTCTTTAGGCACACAAACACATAGACAGAGAGTTGGCCTCCAAATTCAATATTGAATTCAGAATCGAGTCAATGCAGTGAATGGCAATCACCAGTCAATCAGTCACTAACCAATTGGCGGAAAGGCCTGTCTTCGCGTGAGGACACACATCGCCGCCTAAAGTGAGTCCACATTTGCCATTGCATTGCATTCCTGTATCGCATTACACGACTTACCGCTGTTTATGTAAACCCATTGGCCTTTAAGTTCACTTAGAAAACAATTAAAATTCAATAATTGTATGAAATTAAACGAATTAATATAAATAAATTAATAATAAGTACTCTTTTAGTTAGTTGATTAGCGGAATAGTGGAGAAGGAGTAGAGGGGGTGAGAGAGAAGTGAAGCCAATTGTTGGCAATTGTTGTGCAGTTTTTTTGCGCTCGAAATTTACATTTTATCTGATTTTACATTAATTCAAAAGGAAAAAGGAGAGGATTTGTTTAGGTATAGACCTCCTGACCAGTCAGTCGGCCGGCAGTGAGCGACGCACCGGCGCTGACGATTAAATCATGAGTTGAGCCGAACCGGGAATTTAATTAATTCCAATTTATCTTAATTATAAAAATAAATATATTCAATGTTTGTATATTCCGTTCAATGCCTGTGCGCTTCACTCGCCGGCCGTCTAATGGCTATATTGTAGTGTATATTAAATTTTTTGCTAAATTTATTAATAAAATACTGAAAACCGTGCGTTCATTCATAAAAATTATTCAAACGGTCTCAACAGTACTCTCGCGAAGCAAATCAAATGCCGTTTTAAAGGGACGGCTCTTTCCATAAACAAAAACAAGAGTCGACTTATTATTTTGTTTTATTGAGAAAATTTGTGATACATTTCACTCGTAATGCGATAATAATTTAGACTAATTTGGCGCTCGAATGCTAATCACCAGTGGAGTCGACGGCCACAGCACTGGCACAGCACTGGTCCGACCGACCGAACCGATTGGCGAACCGATCGGAACGCTCGCCGGCCGTCGACTGCCGTTTACGTCCAATTAATTTATTAGAAGCGAATTATTTTTGAGTCCAAACTCAGCCAAAACGGACCAATAAATCTGGAGTCGAGTCGGAGTCGCGTCGTAACAGTTCTACACTGAAAAAGAGTAAATAATAAATTAAATTAATTGCTTCCACTCTCTTATCCTATCTCTCATTCAGTCCACTCTCTGTTCCACAGATATCTGGATCTCATTGAAGATTAATTGGCCTTAAAATCGGAAATTAGGAGAAGAAATAAATAGTCGAATCCATTTTGGCATCAATTCTCAGGCAAGACATTCAAACATTCATTTCCATAACAAGCCGTCAGTCGAGAGAAGCGAATGAATTAATGTATTCAAAAGTTTCAAAACATTAAATTTGGACCAAAAAATACTGCTTTGAATATTGAAATTAATTCTAAAAAATTTTAATTATATCTGAAAAAAGTTTTCTATTTTTGAGTCGAATTAGGATAAAAATCCTCTTTTGATAAGTCTATTCCGAGCGCTTCGAAAAAATTCTTTTCTGATTAATTCGAGTCAAAGATATTTTTGACACATTTACTGAACGTTGAGCACAAACTTCTACTAAAACTATAGTTGGAGTCAATAAAAAAAAATTCAACACAAATGAGTGGAAAATATCAAATATATTAATAAACTAATTAAAAAAGAGATAAATTTTAGTCACATTCAGTATTAGTATAATTAGTTTTTATTGCTCGACACACAAAAGATAGAGAATTAGGAGAAATTTTAATAATATTCCAATAATTCATAGTCAGAAAAATATTATAATGAAATCTCTGGAGAAAAATATCAATAAAATGATGTTAAATAAAAATAATAACAATAATAACTATGCCTTTCGAAACTCTATTATAAAGCTGTTGTGTATAGAAAAATAACTTTTTAAATATATGGCTAATTTAGGTGCTCTCTCTCTCTCTCTCTCTCTCTCTCTCTCTCTCTCTCTCTCCCCGGTCTAACTGCCGGCTCATTCTCTGGGCTCTAATATAATTAAAACGTTTAGGAAAGTCAGTGCAAAATAGTGAGTAATGAAGGGAATAAAAAATTTATTCAACCTTTTGAAGAGAGATTCCATATATTTCTTGGAAAAACGTTCGGCTCTGACGACGAAACTGGTTGTAACTCATTGAGAGGTTGAGAGCGTATGTTGTGTTGTCTTGTGTTGTCTGCCTTAGCATAATTGTAAAATTAAATAAAACTTAATGAAAAGAGCATGAAATACCAATTAAATTATATTTATAAATACATAATACCCCAGCAATACCTGCAATGCCTGTATCGCTCCCATTGAGCGATCCAGTGATACAAACGTTTCCATTTTCGGTGTGTAATTACACCAACAAATAAAGTATTGCTATTAATTAGAGATAAGAAATATTATAATAATTGAGGAATAAATTTGTGCTCTAATGGCCGAACACTATTGGCGATCGGAATTTTTAATGAGTGCCGATTGTGGGTCCCAATGAAGGTGTGCTCGAGTGGTGTCCCTATTGTAGTACTGCAGTCGAGTAGTGTAATAGTAATAGTGTTATGGTTTGTATTAATTAAAATTCATAGAAGTGTTTTCTCAGTTAATTGTAAAATATATGGCTCTGTATTAGGTGTGCGTTCGCCAGACACTACTCACTACTCACTCGTCACACTCGGAACAGACATTGCCTTCCCTGACATATGAGCCCAATATCTGTATATATCTGTTGTCGTAACCGAAAGCGCGTAATATATTTGTGATGACATTTGTGCGTTGGCAGTAGTGGCCGGCCATCACTGGCACCACTGCCAGGATGACAGTCGACTGCCGCCTCGGTATATGAGGTCAGATACGTGCCGACACAGACTCGCTATCAGAGCGCACACCACAGCGACAGCGACAGCACACCAGAGCTCACATGCATTGGCTGTGAAGAGCAGTGAACAGAAGAGTGAACGCCATTCTCTGCGATACTCCTAAATGAAAGCTTAGGAAATGTATATTTTTTAGACCGATATCAGTGAATGTGAGTGAATGTGCTGTGCGATGGTGTGCTCAGTCCTTCCACTGTGTGCTTCATTACTGCAAATTGCCCGACAAATGCTGTGCCAACGACGCAATGCCGCAGAACCGACTCACGTCTTATGCAATTTTGGACTCACTTTTATACCGTATATACAATATATTTGGCGAATAATAGCCTAATATTATATAAGTTTATGCACAGAACACAGCCTTCGCAGGCCTTAACAGCCTTTACCGCCTATTTTTCGGTCCTTTCTGTTCGTCATTACTTTTGTATTACACAAGAATGGAGTCGAAAAATACTGATTTGAAAGGGCATTAAAAATTGTGCGAAACTATTGAATACGAGTTTGCGAGAGAGAAGCGACAGAACCGGCACTACTCGAGAGAGACATACATATAATATACAAATGTTTTGTCAGATGAATCCTAAACCGAAATATTTGTGTTCAGTCGTGAAACGCAAACATTCAATAAAACAATTTACTGATTAAACTAAGACTTAAGTCTATTATATAAGTTGAGCGCATGTATTGAGTATTGCGTTTGAATAATGTATTAGCAAAAGGTATTATATTATTGACGATCGCGGAAACGATACAAAACATGTGTAAAGAAAACAATTTTTATTATTGACATTATATGACTAAATAAAAAGTGTATTGTCTTTTGGCGCACACGTCCTCACCAGCGATGCCATCGCTGTCTTCTATGTCCTCCTCTTAGACATCATTAGAGGCATCGTTGGGCGCGAGTGCGACACCGCCTGTGCTCTAATGGTCAGACCCGAGTCAGTGCCAGTCAATGGTCGGCCACTATTAGCCTGGAAAGGCTTATCAGACACTAATTTCAATGAGCGAGACGTGCGCTCATTAAACGCCATTCGCGTCCATTCGGCTCACTCTCGATGTCTGCCAGAGCACAGACTAGAGGCGAGACTGCAATCTTGGTATGAGATGGCATGAGATGGTCGTCGAGCGCTCACTAGTCAGTACTCAGTGGAGAGATATTTGGACAATAAAAATAATAATAATTTGTGATATGTGTACATAAAGCACTTCATCATATAATAAGCTCTTCATTGCCCTTCTCTTTCCTCTCTCCTCTTGGCTCTCATGTCTCACTCGCTCTTTGCTTCGCTACTCAACTAATCCTTGTTCTTCGTCTCATATATAATACAAACAAAAGGCAATGAAATCATAGGCAATCATGCGATCGATATAATCCATTATAACAGTTGTGTCGTCCGTTTTGCTTCTCTCCTCTCCTCTAAGATTTTCTTTAATTTTCTTATTCACACTATTTTTCTGCCACTTATTCGGCGACATAAAAAAATATATGTATAATAATAGCAACGAATAGAATAGAAGCGAAGAGAATAATGAATGCATTGAAAAGATATTAATGATTGGAGTCATAGCTCTGTCACCGCGTCTTAGGTCTCGAGACTGGGCTCAGACTTATCGAACAATTGCTGCAAAAATTGCTGCTTTTATTGGTCTTTTCAAAGAGTGGGAGAGAATAGGAGAGTAAGAGAGAGACCGAAGGAGAGGACAAAAAAGAAGAATAAGCAATGAAAAATAAAAATAGAATTTATAATTCCTTCTAGGAATAATATTGTGCTGAGCTTTTATCATGCAATTGTTGAGCAAATGTTCTAAATATAAGTGTCGGATATGTTTCTAATAGTGTTTTGTATAATACAAATGGCATTCACTATAAGAATCGATCGTTAATTTTCAGTCCAGTTTTGTCGCGACCTTTAAATTGATTGAATTTTTTTTATTCGTAAAACATTTTTCACTTAAATCTTGAGAATAAACTGCGATTTTTGTTATGGAAAGGCATAACAAATAACAAAAATATTTCATTAAATTCCTGTTAATTATTCCTCAAAATAATAATGGGAAGAAAGTAAGGCATGAATTGCTTGTTTTCGTTAACGTTTTGAATGAAAAGAGAAAAGAAAAAACAAAAAAATTAATGATTAAATTGAGAGAAAATTTATTAGCGAAAAGAGAAACAAAACGATAAGTTTTATATTGATATTAGAAACTCATTTTTGGAGACCCTTTCCGTGCATTTCTTATTAAAAGTGTTGTTGTTTTTACTCATTTCTCATTTCATATCTCATTCTCACTCACCTGTAGTTTATGAGCAAAATATAGGATTGACTTCAATAATAAATATAATATTAAACAAAATATTTTTCGTATTAAAAGCGCTGCAAAAGAGCGAGAAAAGCAAAAATTGGCGAAACAAAAGAGCGCTTTCAGTCGCCAGTGTTTGCCAGTGTTGTAGTGACGCAAACATTTGGCCACGAATAGCTTAAAACGCCCAAGGTCACTTAATTTATTATAAATCTGCTTCGCGTTCACCTGTTTCGCAGTCTAAAGGCTTCCAATGGACTGCTCGTCGACCGCTCAGCACAAGAGCATTGCATTTCTTTAGCTCCAGAAAACACTAAACTCAATGAGAAAAGTGAAGCCACCGATGAAAAGCCGTCGTCTCTTCTCTGGTGTTGAGGCCATAAATGAAGTGAAAATATTTTCCTTTTATAACTATTTTATAAGCGATAATAAATAAAATTATTTACTTATCTAACTATACGTTTATGTGTTGTCTCTCACTGGAAATTTCGGTGTACTCTTGGAAAATACATTTGATTTTAAAGCCGTTTCACAAGAATAGGAAGGATTTTATATTATTTTAATTAGCGTTCAGTCATTAGAAGTCAAATATTTCTTTTCGCTGTTATTCGTCGAAAACGTATTTCTTAAACATGCGTTTAATCAAAGGTAATTCAGAGCCCGAATAACGAATTTACACGACTTATAAATTTGATTTAATGGCTATTGATTTGGCGAACGAAGTCGGAAGTGAAGCCAAGAGTGAAATCAAATTGAAATATCAGTCAATTCTATTGAGATGAGAGAGAATTAAATTGAATGAAAAGCGCTCCAAACGAAGCGATCGCATGCCTTCAGACCAGAAAATCGATGCCCAATCAGAAGTTATATTGAAAGGCATTTTAATTCTTAATATACTCTACTTTTTATACTCTAGCAAAGCATTGATGAGTTGTGCGATCGGATGGAAGGCATCCTTTAAAATATGCAAAAAAAGTGATTCAACGCAAGTGTTTTGTTTGTTTACACTACAGGCCTGTAGGGCTTTAAACTCATTGGAGTGTCGGTCTATGGAAATGGTGGCCAATATATACTCCGCCAGCGATGGAAACATTGCATGAATAATGCATTGGCTGAATGTGATGCCAATGTGGCGGTGCTAGAGATGTGCTGTGCAGTCAGCACAGGCTCTGTGTCAGTGCTCAGCGTCTGTCAGTGCCGTCTCTGCCGTCTGTGCAGACTTTGTGATGCATTTTTTGCTCATATATTCTGATTACCGTTTTCTGTAACAGTCCTCTCCTCTCCGGTCCCTCTCCCGACTCACTCCACACCACTCCCGCCGATCGCTCTCCTCATTCATTACCATTTTTACAACATTTTTACAAACTCTGTCTAATAGTGTTCCACAGACTCGACTAGAGATTCAAATTTATTGCATATTGAAAGTCATGAATGACAAGAGTTTTGCCACTGTTTTGCTTGCGCTCTGGCGTTGGGCCGAAACCAAATCAATGGCCAAAAAGTCGGCTAATTTGCTGTCGGAGCCGATTGGCAACTCATTATTCATTTGGCGATAGAATTCAATTTAAAATCGAGTGAACAAAAACTGATTGTTTTTGGGGCCAAATGTATGCCAATTATTAACTCATATTCTTTGTGTAACGATTGATATCAATGTATGTATACTTAAGTCACGATTCGCTCTTTTATTTTTTGAGGCGATTAAACGAGAAAAATAGAAATTATTTATTTTTCATTAGAAACCACTATCGGAGAGGACTTCCAAATATAAACTCGCATTTCTTTGGGACCTTTTCTCTCGCATTTTTCTTCATTTTCTCACTCAATCAGCTGCTGTTGAAGAAGAGACCATTGATTCTAATCAGATCTGAAGAGAATTTTTCTGCTCCACTCTTGGCTGGCGTTTGGGAGGACTGAGTAAGGCTTGGTTTCTGGCAAATGCCTTGGCTTAGCCTCGAGCACATTATAATGACTAAAAAACTTTACTCAACAAGTTTTCTCCAACAAGTTTTCCACCAACTGTTCTACTCCTGGCAACGGCTCGTCTCATCGCTCCTCTGTATCCGAGGCCCGGCCTTACCTGTCCTCTCATCTGTGGTGTGTGTGCTGTCGGGCACAGGGCTCGCAGTTGTGGCGCTGGAAAGGGGGGTCGTTATCAAAAATTCGCTATTTTTTTATATCCAGTGTTCTTCGGCACTGAAGAATCTGAAGAAGAGATAAGCGTTTTGCCCGACCATAGGCTTCGTGAGTGCACTGGCGTTGCGCTCAGTCAGTGCACAGGCAGTAGCGCTGCTCCAGATTTGTTGGGACGAAATCAGCAGAGCTCTGATGGGCACCGATGGTGAGCCCACTGGTTATGACCCGTGGCTCTGATGAGCAACAAATTTATTATCTCGATATACATCAAACCAATAGTGAAACTAAAGAAAAATAGCCTCAAAAGTGATCGAACGGCAGCCAAATCGGACGACTCTCTCCGTAGTGTCGTATATCCGATGTCTGCCTAGAGTTTGGCTCCGAATCACTCGATTCATAAGTTGGCCAATGATTGCGATTGTGATTCCTGTCACAGATCACACCTGAAAATAATATTTTGTCGCAAATTTATTCCATTCGTCAGTGTATCCGATGATTTATATCTAGCCGTTCCCAACACTCGACTCCAAACCTCTTGCGAACGATATTCTGCATTAAAGTTTTTCCTCGTTTTTCGTCGTTTAGTTAGTGTTTGGAAATGAGTCTCACTATTACTTTGGAAGAGATAACTGTTTTTATTGGCATTCAGTTTATATCGAGTTTCGTAAAGTCTTTCGACACTCCGATAAGGCATACGAGACAAGTAAGAAGTGGCGGTGCGAACCCAACTCGACTTGATTTGGCAAGGCATGAGCCAGATTGAAGCCAGTTCGTACTGTTGGTACTGTTCGTGCAAGTTTGCAACATTTTCTCCTTTTTATTTCGGGCTTCGCCTTTATTTTTTGATAACACTGGGAGTGTTGGTGTGGAGTGAATAGTGTGTATCGTATCTGTTATATACGTATTAGTCATTTAAGGTAAAAGAGCGCCTCTTTTTCCCTATCACTTGAATTTTCGGTTTTAGCAGTAAAAAAGTTATTTAGTGTTGTGTGCGCTTCGGGTCCGGGCCTGAGGTGAACGCACTGCTCATCTCTGAGGCTGAGCTCCACTTCTGAAGAGCACAACTGTTACAAACACTACACTACAGAACAACACACAACACATTACACCTCAGAATGCCTTTTATATAATTCGGTAATTGAGAGCAAACTCTTTGAGAGATTATATTCTCATAAATCTGGTCGTGAAAGGAGTCGACAGTAAGGGACTGGCAGTAGAGCACAGTAGAGAACTACCATTACTTGACTTGCTTGGTGGTGATTGTAGGCCAATATATATCTAATATTTATTGGCATCAATAAAGCGTATTATGAATGCAATTCTTGTGGACAATGAGTGGCATCACATGCATCACATGCCAACACCGATCGCGCCAACCGTTCCGATGCTCACGAGATATCGTATGCCTTTCAATGTCTATTATGGTTCGGGACCTCGTTTTGTGTGCCCATCGACATGAATGGCAAGGGAAACAAGAGACCCAACTCTGGCCTATTGAGCGCTGTTCGGCTGATACGTGCAAAAGTCATTTGTATGATTGATCAGACCTGTGCCACAACAGGCAAAGCCAGACGCAGACCAACGCCAACCTGTAACTAATGGCAAGCGATATACCAGAGCACCAGAACCGGGAGACAAAGCCGCTGAACAAGTTGTGCCAATTGAGAGGAGACGAGCGACTGGTTCTCACCATCCATGCGATTGTCTGCTTCGGGTCGCGCTTTCTCTTGGGTACAGTCCTGGCACTGTGTGCTCAGTGCTCTTGGCATAGCTCGGCACAGCTCGGTGTGGCTCAGACGGTCCGCAACGGTGTGTGTGTGACGTTCCGCTCGATCCGAACCGTTTGGCATCGGTTCGGCCGTCCGGACCACGAATTCAGGGGTCTCTCCCCTATCTGTGCTATGTTTGTGGTGTTCCTCATTCAGGTCTCACAATATCTGACTTTTCTATAGATAAGCAAAAGTGTATATAATATGCGAATATTTTTCTTCTGCCGTCCCTTTCATCAAATAGTTTTCATAGCAATTCATTCACTCATTCACTCAGCAAAACTGTGTTCCAATGTTTGCCGAAAAAGAGATTTTCTTTGAAAAGCGAAAGAAAAATAGTGTTTTAACAGTTGTCTAAATGCGGACCCGAAGTGACGGTCTGTGCAAAAGGGGTCGTCACGTAGTGGTAGTGTTGGCACAAAACCATATGATATTACGTAATTTTGAGCCCATTATAATAATAATTGCTGAGAGAACTGAAAGACTGTTTCGCTTCGAGACGTACATAGCGTACACCTCTTTGCGAGCTTTCTGTGGCTTTTCATTGAATTTAATGCCATTATTTAATATAGTATTAGAACAAAAACAATATTAATAACATTCTCAGTGCTCTCCCTCTCCTCTCCTCTCCTCTTCACATTGTGTTCAGTCCTTCAAAAACTCTCCTCTTTTTTCGTTCAATAATTTTTTTTCTCATGATTTGGGAGTAAATCCTTTCAAAAAAGAAATATTAATTGAATTTTCATTACATAGGAAGCAATACCTGTAAAAAATTAAGGTCTAAGGGCACAGCCAGTGCCTGTGAGTGGTGTGCCGGCCCTCAAAAGCGTTTGCCTCACTTGACTGCAACTCACCAGCTATTAACAAAAAAGTGTAACCATTTTTGGGGTCAAAAAATTGTTTGAGAGAAACAAATCTCAATAATGTATTAAATGGAGTGATATATTCGATTGGCGTTCCTCTCCGTTCGCTCTACTGTTTTATGAATGAATTGATGTCGACGTTTGGCGGCGATCGTGGTGTACACCACTGGCACTGGCACTCTAGGCATTGTATGGAGGAGGAAGGGGTCACATAGTGGGCCAAAACGAATTTCCTGCCTCGCAATAGCCGATCCTTAAAACGTGAGTTCGGACTCGTTTCGCAATTTGTGCGCCGAAACACTGCGAGAGAGCCGTTCGGTTCGGTCTCTAACTTAATGCCAGATTGGCATTCAGTTCATATGCCATAAGTCGGTTGGCATTAAAATCCTAGCAAAAAGCAATCGAGTGCTCCGGACCTTAAATGGCATTATAATCTAGTAAAATGAAAAACACAATTCGCAGTATTGTAAAGCGATCTCAGCTAATAAATAAATGAATTGAACTTTTCTTCTTAAATGTTTTAACTCTAAACACAAATTCCGTATAAAATGGCTTTTTATCTCTGTTTGCGGACAGCCTTTCGATGTGTGCGGCGGCGGAAAGCCATCAATTTGTGCGCTGAGCTCAGGCACACTCTCAACAGACGAACGGATTATGTAATTAAAACTTATTTTTTGGGCACAAACGGCGGTCTGAAGACGAGTCTGAAGAAGTTGAGACCAGTTGGCAGAGGATCTCGAGTTATGGGCCGACTTAATAAAACTATTAATTAGCGGAGATATCGATCGGAAATTGTGGGAACCATGCGATCGCTTTGAGCTTCTAATTGAAACAAACAATCAGAACTCGATCTGCACTGACATGTCTTGAGTCTTGCGGTTGAGTTGAGGCGACACTACTTCTCGGGCCCACAACTGATGACCAAAACTGAACGAATGTAACACAAATTCAGACAATATTAGAGTTTTGCGTGCAATCAGTGAATCGACTGAAAGCGAGTGCACACAACCAGACACTGGAAACACACTCTCCGCTCACTCAATGGAATTATGGCTCAGCTCTGGATGTGATTATTAATATATGACACTGTCCTCCAAATACTAGCCAACAAATACATATATTAGGCAAACCCTGTTCTCTCACTGATATATATTTTGGCATTCGTTGCCAATTCGGTTATGTATTTGCAGTGTCGGTGCGGTTCATAGCTATTATCGTGGATTTGGATAACACGCCTCAGCTCTGGCCGAGCACTGGCACAGCACTGACACACCACAGCCAGTGCCAGCCTTTTTATTATATGCCTCCACAACGACTAAGTGATTATTTTTATCGCAATAATCATTAGAACATAAGTTTTTGCTCGTTCTATGACTTCTATCGCTCTCACAGTCTTCGCTCAATCTTTTATTTTTATTATAATTCTCTCCTCAAAGCCATTGCCCATTGGTTTCTGTCTCTCTCTTCTCATACTCTCCTCAATCAATAGCCTCTCTTTTTATTTGATTTGTTTCGGAAAAAATGTTTATTTGATTGACACTAAAGATTGTATGAAATGTTTGGGAATTTTTGTGTCATTTCTGTTCATTAAGCGAGTGATTTGTCGAATATCTGCTCCGATCTATGAATCGGTAAATTGGAAGACAAGACATAACATTCTTATTTGTCTGCGCTGTGACTGTGACTGAAGAAAGAGAAAACTCTTCTTATGATTATTTAATTGACAAATAAGGAAAATAATAAAAGGAACATAAAAATTAATTATTACTTCAAATAACTTCCTGTATTAGAGTCCGAGAGAGAGTGACTGTCGTACGCGACTGAATGGTTGACAAACTTTTATATACTGTTTATTCTTAAGTGAAAAAGAATTTTGTCCTAAAAGATCATTACTCGAGCCAATCGAGAAGTAAAGTCTAGTCTAATGCGAATATCACTCAATAATTATAACATTAGTCAAGAGTAGAAATTATTATTTTTCTTTCTGTCCGTACGGTTGGGTCCGAGTGTTGGGCAGAGAGGTATGCGATGGCAATCACAATCTGCTCTCTGCTATTTGCAAGGTATGGCTAATGTAGTTCACTATACCCTAAATTGGAGAAATGAAAACTAAAAAATACATATCAGAGCTATTATTATTAACTAATGACTTTCTCATCCTCACTAAAGGTAATTATTAAAGTACTCATTAATTTGAATCCAGTCCAGAGTGAGAGTGAGAGCGAGACCAATGTCAGAGACCAGTCAGAAGAGTGAGACCTGTGCTCAGAGCCGGTGCTCAGAGGCCACAGCCATCGACTGGAAATCTATTTTGTCGTTCTGACAGTCGCTGTGAGCACTGACTGAGAGGGCTATTAGTGGGCCATCGGATGGCTTTGGCTCACATTTGGTGGCTCTGTTAATAAAATTATAGTAATATTAACGATATTACCAGCTATACCAGGGAAATATTGAAATAGTGTAGTCGAAAATAGAATATTATCTCCAGAGTGGAGTCAATTGCTGGCATAACATCGTCGCTGACGCTCTTTGACTGGCGTTCGCGTCCAATCTGTGTATATATAAGAGTGGATGGAATATATAATTTGTATGGTTTGGCCATTCAGTCGATGACTGTTTTTAAAAAGTCGTTTATTGCCGGCCATAATCACTACAATTGTGGACATGAGAAGGCATGAGACGACCGGTAGCTCTTCAGCCAATGGAGGAAATGTCAATTGAAAATTATATGCCGTTCCCCACCAAAAGTACCACAAAATTTGCTGCTCTTTTAAATGCAGATGTGATACAACGTCTAACAGAAATCGGGTGTTTGTCCACCAAAACGGCTAATGTCTATAATATTGTTTTGTATTCTTTTGTTTTGTTCTAAATATCAATTTGGAGTCTTTGCTGCTGTTATTTGAGACCATGTTTTCAGTTACGCAAAAACAAATGTTTGAAAGTGTTTTCCGTTGCATTAGTTTTGCGATAGTCTGCCATCAAATCAGACAACAGAACCACTTCTCGATCGGCAGACAAATTAAGTGAATCTTTGGCGGTCTCTCCCGTCTGGCCATTAATAAATGGTCGGATTGTGTGCCGTCAGCGGCGACGGTATGGCATATGTGGTGCACATCACTGACTCTCCGATCCCTAGTTTGCTCTGATGTGTCGTTCCGGAGATCATTACAAACGATATGCTCTTTTGTTTCTATCATTTTATTGCTTTCGAGATTTTTGCTGTTCATTCGCTTTACTAAATGAAACTCTAATTTCTATGATTGCGTTGGCTCTGCCTCTCAGTCACTACTGGCCGACACTCGAGCGCACCGTCGGATCCACTGTTCAGGCATTTCAATGACAATTTGATGGCTCACACGAACAGCGCATAAAAAATCATTGAAACCCATATATTGTTTACTATAAATTGGTCCCAATTTTTATGCAATAATTTTTGTTTCTGTGTTAATACAGAAATTTCTTTTTTTGTTAATTAACAAAATTGGCTGACATTTAACCGCCAGTCCGTCCGACAATCGATCAAACGGCTCGTCCCTCGACGTAAAGCATATTTTTGTGTGTTGTGTGTCGACAATAAATATTAGATTAGAGACCAAAACAAAAGCAACAATACTTTAGCAAAATTATTGCCTCTATTAAAGAGCAAAAGCAAAAACGTGAGTCCACTCCGCCGTAAGACTTGTGGCCCGAAATTAATCTGTGAATTACCGGAACAGAAATCGCCTTTTCGTCCGTCGACTCCCGACAAGCGTTTTATTGATAGGACAGACGAGTCGCGAGTCATCGCATAAATAATTAAATCCTTAAATGTTTTTATTGTTTGCCTTTTTGCGAATGAATGGCCGCAAAAGAATTAAATGATATCCGGAATAGAGTTTTGAGACGCGAAATAAGAATTTGAATGAATTTTAAGATTCTTATGGAAAGAGCAAAAAAATAGTCTTCTTTTGCGGGCAAAACATTGGAGATTACAGTGTTTTAGTCCATACGTGAGATGACATTAATAGAGTGCACAGTCATTGAGCTATCGATGGCATAACACACACACAACCGACAGAACCGACACAACCAGTCGTCGTCGTCGTCATCGACAGTGCCGTCAGTGGCGAACAGATCGCACACCACAGCAATAGTGGTCGCGACCATTGCCGGAGCGGAGATAAGCCGAAACTGTGGTGCGTTAGCTGTTAAGAGTTGGACGTATGCACAGACACAGCATCGGAGTAGTGGTGGCACACAAGACCAGCATCTTTTGCTCGGTCTCCAAGTTGTTCATTTGATTTGTTCGTGATCTGAAAGCTCTAGCAGGCTATGAGTTGGACCCTAAAAGGAATTAGAATGAAGCGTATAAATACGTGAGGGGATTACAAATGGCACACCATATACAACATGCACAACCATAGTGTGCTGTGCAGTGCTGTAGTGTAGTCGATGGCATAGTCGATGGTATGGCACACACCATAGCCCTACCGAACTCACACACCACTCCATTTCCATATACTGTTACGGAACCACTATTTTAAAGGCTCTGAGTCTGACTCCGCGCTTAATGTCGGGCCAATACTTATTGTCAGTTATTGTGTGATTCCTTTCCTTTTATTCTTAGCTATTCTTTTAAATGGATTTACGTTTGCGAACCCAAAGGAATAATTGCAATGATCGCCGATTGCCTTCGCTCTGGCGGATCGGTGTGAGCGAGCCATCAGTGGTATTGGAGGCCATCGATGGCCATCCATCTATTGGATCGGATCTATTGGGTCGGATCTGGTGGAGTACGTGCTCGCACACCATTGCACACCATTCATATCCATCGCAGTTATTCTCGCGTTTATTTATTGTTATCTATTCGCCAGTTAAGAGCGAAATAAAAGATTACAATAAATTAGAATAAATTGGGACTAAAAGTGGGACCCAATGAGTGGTCTGTAAAGCGTCTCAAGTATTGCAATATTAGTTATATTACACTCCAAAAGAGATATTGTGAGCAAAAGTTATTAGTTTTTAGGCACAAGTTTATGAACGCCTTTCGCTATTCACTGTCAGACAATACAATTGATAGTCAGTCTTGAGTTATAAGTTATTCTTTTGTTGTTGGTCTCACCGGTGCACAGGTCTGGACCAGTCTTATTGATCATGTAAATAGTGATCTCGTGCTCGGAGACGATCGCCATTAAGGCTATTGGGCTTAACGTTTATGATTATTGCTTACGAGACCTAAGAGTTGAGCCATAAGTCTGCAAAATATTCTTCGACTGTCTATCGGACCATCCCTTTCAACGCAAATACATATAAGTAGTGTATATTTGCACTCAATTTGTGTCCGCGGCGATGATCCGAGCAACTTATGAGCTCTTTGAGAGGGCCATACATAATAATGATAATCACTTGTTAGCAAATTTTTTTCAGCCATAACTATAACTGAATCCATTGCGCGGATCCATAAGTTATGGCGAGTCAGCAGTGGTTCTCATCTCTGGTAATAGTCGACAGCCAGAGGAGAGATATCAGAGACAGAACAACAAGAATAGAGAACTTTTGCCACACTTTCGGTGCCGAGCAGTGAATATATGAATGCAAATACATGTGGACTCAGAGGAAGAAGAATAAGAGCACTCGGCTTGAGTTGTGTCTTCGGCTCGGCTTCGTATGGCATTCCACTCGAAGATTGAGACCTTTTTTCTCGACAATTATTGTATATTTGGATCAGTTGTTTGCTTACCTCACGCCGGGAGTCGAGTTATTTGCGAGCAAACAGAGCTAATACTTGATACCCCGATGTATATAAATGATGCCAATTAATAGCACCAGGATAATTTTTCTTGTTGCTGGCTGCTAGTCGCCGATAACCTCGGCTAATGGCCAAAAACAATTACCATATTTATTGCCGACAACTATGGGCTCTAATCTAATGTGCATTCACTCTATTTATTGCCACAATTTTTTAACTCAAATTAAAATTCAATTTTTTCTCTTCTCTCTCTCCGTTCGATAATTTTGTTCAAATCGGTGTAAAAATTACTGAACAACACATCAATTAGTGTTTTCAATATTTTAAGCCCAAAATTACGGCTTCATTATTTCATTCTGGGCTAATCTGGCAAATTAAACATGGCTAAACTTAATTAAAACGATGCCTTCAAAACACGGATGTATTGGTCTGCACATCAATGCCAGACAACATTATTTATCAGCCTCTCAGAGACGGTCCAAATATATGAGTCCTAAAAAAACTATTCCGATATTCGAGTCGTAAAAAGAGTGGCAAAGGATTTGAGTGCAATGGGCACGAGATATGACGCTCTGGCAAATAAATCAGTGCCACTGCCAGTAGTAGTGCCTCACAACCAAAAATATTGCTGCAAATATTGACACTTTAATTGGCCGAACAGTTCGCTAATCACTAATTATGAGGTTTAATGTTTTGCGAGATAAAAGGATTAAAGAGAATAAGGGACTCGAGTTTTAATTTCCATCACAACTACATAATTAGTAATTCTCAGCGAAGCCAATGATTTATTAATATTTGTTTGGCAATCAATGCGATATAGATTGGCATTAATCACGGCCGGAGAGTCGCCAAGATCGATTTGGATCGATTTGGCTGGCTATATTGGTCGCTTGCCCTGTCCAGGCCACATTTCAGAGCTGGCCTTGTTGATTTATTGCCTTATATTTTATGTATGATTGTGGCAATGATAGCGACGGATGCGATGCTCACTTAGCTCACTTACCTCGCTCACCAATTAGCTCTCTGTGCTCTCCCCTCTGGTCTCGGACTCAAACTGACGCTAAATATCGTGATAATAGATATAATAGTTTCGCCGAAAAGAGAGAAATAAAAAAATTATTATTCGTATTGAAGGCAAACGATTGGCAATAATAGCGAATCGCGGAGTCATTGGCATCGGTTTGGCTGTGAGGCGAACCTGGGATGCAATGCCAGGTATATATATAATGTGTAAATAAGAGCCGAAAAATGGTATAATTGTCTAAAATGGCAGTAATGGCATCGGCGGCGCCCCATAACAACATTTATCCGATAGGTTTTGTTCAGACGGTAACTGATTATAACACAAACTATGACTAACGTAAGTATGAGTTTCGCTTAAAAACGAATCAAATGATTGATTGTTTGGGACTAAACACACGATTCCCTTCGCCAGTGCACTGCACAGCACACACATACACACAGATGAGAGTGAGCTCGAGCACAGTCCCGAGCAGTCCCATACCAAACTCACACTAAATATAATATCATTATATTAAATGAAACTTAAATGCATCGCAAAGACTGTGCTCTCCGACCAGAGATCGCTCAGGGAGTCAGTCAGGAGAGGCCGGAGAGAGAGATCCGCCAGTGATTAACAGCTATTATATTCTGTGCTAAATTGAGGCCAAGAATCGGCTCTTCGTCTCGACGACAACACACAAATTGGCCGATATTACCTAGATCGCTCATTATAATTATATCAATTATCCGTAACGTCTCTTAACAGGAAACAATTGAGTGATCAGAGCCCGACTGGCGATACCACTGGCGATGATATATCTTCTCGTCTCTGGTCAGACACCGGACACAGAGTCAGACACAACGACTCCGACTGCCAATCAGATTCTGTTCGCTCGTAAGCAATGCTTTTGATTTCATAATATTTTTTTATTCGTTTTGTGTTTTCTCGGTTCGTAAGAAAAAATTGGAGAAATCTGTATATTTTTACTTACATTTCTGGCAATAAAAATAAAAGTTTTAATTAATTTCGAATAAATTTCTCGTTTCTAATAGAAAAAAGAGAGACATCCAAAGAAAAACGACTAAATACTGATTTGTCTGTCACTGAATTCTATCAAATATTTATCAAAATTTCAATTTTTCAAAACCAAACCAAACGTTTCGCTATTTTTTGTGTCGAGAAGTTTGAAACAGAAAAATACGATCTGAATATGCAATGAACGGAATACGAGCTGACACTTGAAGATAGACTTTTGGCCGACCAATGAAGTCATTAAACGCATCGAAGAGTATCTAAAAGTGCTTTTTATGCCTTTTGGTTTGGGTCTGGAGTGCGGCCACCCTTTGGCCATCGCTTCGTAAGTCACGAGTCGTTCCACAGAAAGAGTCAATGCATTCATAATATCCGAATCGAAACGCTATACCAATGTCTACATCGATAGTGTGGTCTGAGTGCCAGGTATTGGTCCCGAAGTGAAGTGCTATAACCACACGGTTTGCAACCAAAAAGGATAACCAATTTTGAGTCAAAATATAATTTTTTATTGCTTTTGATTTTTCACTCAAATATTTTTTGTTACTTCTAAAACAAAACATTAATTATTTTCATGAAATAAAATGAATGTAAGTCTCAATGAAAGACCATTTGGTATATAACCAAAAACACTTCACATCTTATATATAATGTTGTTTTTATGCTCTTTGCAAAGGCTTTTGCAGAACTTTTTCGCCAGAATTCGATTTATTTATAGTCTTGGAAATTGAAATGTAAGGGATATTAGAAAATTTCAATACGAGACTCAACAAGAATAAAAAAAGAGAGCCTTTGCAGCGAAGAGATCGCATTCTTATTCTTGTTTCGGATGGCCTTTATTCCGGTGCTGTTCCAGGCATTCAACTGACAGACACATTCGCATTCATATTAATCCGCACTGGAGACAAATGACCATGTTCATTCGATTTAAAATCGCTAATAATTTAATAGCTAACAAGCTACAATATATTTTGTTGCCAAGAC